>UXGD01000777.1:0-46597 GCA_900474315.1 Torymus auratus
CTTAAAGGGTAAACCAATTGTGTAAACATAATAATAAAGTTGAATACAGTTAAATTTTTTTCTTTTTTCGCGTACGTAGCTGTAATTCCTAGAACAAGTATCGCATTGCACATTATCATTTTTGTACACACATGACACGTCGGTAAAAAGAGTGAACTATTGAATATAATTTCTGCCGCGCAATAAAATGTTTTTATCTTTTTGCCTTACGTAACAGTTCCTTAGTAATCACTTTTTTTACTACATATCCACAACTGCAAGATTTCACAATTATTGTCTCTTTCCTGCTTAGCTACGAGTGGGTAAAGAACGGCAAGGAGTTCAAATGGCAGGCGTACGACGACCGCATATCCCAGCAGCCAGGTCGCGGTACCCTCGTCATCTCCAAACCCCGCGACGAGGATCTTGGCCAGTACCAGTGCTTCGCGCGCAACGAATGGGGTACCGCCACCTCCAACTCCGTCTTCGTGCGCAAAGCAGAGCTGAACTCCTTCAAGGACCAGACCCCAGCGACACTGAACGTCCAAGAAGGCGATCCCTACAAGCTCACCTGTCAGCCCCCCGACGGCTGGCCCAAGCCCAACGTCTACTGGCTCATCCAGGACACGGCTGGTGGCATCAAGTCCATCAACAACTCGCGCATGACTCTTGATCCCGAGGGTAACCTCTGGTTCAGCAACGTCACCAAGCGCGACTCGTCCGACGACTTTTACTACGCCTGCGCTGCAACCTCACTCTTCCGTAACGAGTACAAAGTCGGCAACAGGGTTGTGCTGAACGTCATTTCGACGGGCTCGACTGCCAGCTCGAACAAGCGCGAGCCGGTGAAGCAGTACGTCAGCAGGAAAAACGAGGTCGCGCTGCGCGGCAAGAAGATCGAGCTCTTCTGCATCTACGGTGGCACGCCTCTACCGCTCACCATCTGGAGTAAAAACGGCGAGAGGATACGACCGAACGACCGGGTGACCGAAGGCAATTACGGAAAGTCCCTGATAATAAAGCACGTAAACTTCGACGACCAGGGGACGTACACGTGCGACGTGTCGAACGGCGTCGGCTCCGCACAGTCCTACTCCATAAATCTGGAGGTGCTGTCGGTGCCGTACTTCACCGTCGAGCCCGAGATCGTCAACGCCGCCGAGGACGAGACCATCGAGTTCAAGTGTGAAGCCAGTGGTGTGCCCAAGCCGCAGATCAAATGGATCCACAATGGTAGGCCGATATCCGATACCGACTTCAACTCGAGGCGCAAAGTTACACCCAACTCCATCATCATTGAGAAGCTGCTGAAGAACGACACTGGCAATTATGGGTGTAACGCCACCAATTCGCTCGGCTACGTTTACAAGGACGTGTACGTCAACGTGCTGGCCCTCGAGCCCGAGATTCTGCAACCGCCGAGCGACGAGGCGACCGTTGACGGAAAGACCATTAGACTGACTTGTCGTGTCTTCGGCGCCCCCAAGCCCGAGGTTAAGTGGGTGAGGAATGGACAGGCGCTGACTGGTGGAAGATACAAGATTCTCGAAACTGGTGATCTCGAAATAGAGAACGTCATATTTTCGGATGCAGGTCAGTACACCTGTCATGCAGCGAATAAGTTTGGGAAGGTGAATGCGACGGGGACGCTAGAGGTCAAAGAGCACACGAGTATCACCGACGGCCCGGAAGATTACGAAGTAGAGGCCGGCGATACGGCGACATTTAGGTAAGAATCTTATTCACGTTCGAAAAATCTCAAAAGATTATTTATCTTATTTTTTTTAAAATTTATTTTTTTTATAATTTGCCAGATGTAATGCCGTGACGGATTCAACGCTACACCTTGAAATCGACTGGCTGAGCAAAGGGGAGCTCATCGACTACGAGGCGGAGCCGCGTTTCGTACTGAGCACGGACCACTCCCTTATGATTACCAAGACCACGGAGTTGGACTCGGGCACGTACACGTGCGTGGCTCGCACTGATCTCGACGAGGCGCGAGCTCAGGCGACTCTGATCGTCCAAGACGTGCCGAATTCGCCACAGCTCCTCTCTGTCAATTGCGGTGCCCGTGAGGCCTATGTCACCTGGACTCCCATGGGCGATAACCGCTCTCCGATCCTACGCTACGCCTTGCAGTACAATACGTCCTTCACGCCCGACACCTGGGAATTCGCCAAGGATCACGTGCCCGCTACAGAGCAGAGATACGCCATCCCGATGTCCCCATGGGCGAATTATACGTTCCGCGTTATCGCTTGGAACAAAATAGGTTGGTATTTCAAAGTCTTGTGTTTAATATGGATTTTCTATGGACAGCTTATTTTATGTTTGCTATTATTTAACAGGACCGTCTCAGCCATCATCGCACAGTCAAGTTTGTACAACTCTGCCCGATCTCCCCTACAAGAACCCCGATAACGTAGTTGGTCGTGGAGACGACCCGCAAAACTTAATTATATCGTGGACCGTAATGCCGCAAATAGAACACAATGCACCTAAATTTATGTACAGAGTCTATTACAAGCGGGATATACCAGGAGAAGCCTATGCTACTGCTGATATATTCAACTGGAAGCAAAATACCTTTGAAATTAATAATCAGCCTACTTATCAGAGATATAGAATCAAAGTCAGTGCAGTAAATGAAAAGGGAGAGTGTAATCAGCAGCCCGAAGAAGTAATTGGATATTCTGGAGAAGATGGTAATATTTTCAATCGGATTTTAAATAACAGATGAAATTTAAAAGCAGATGAATAAAAATCGCTTTCTTACGTATTTCAGTGCCTTTAAGCGCTCCAGGCAATTTCACATTGAAATCGGTACGATCGAGTACGACTGCGCATTTGGAGTGGACTCCGGTTTCTGAAGAATCGGTTAGGGGTGAATTAAAAGGATACAAAATTGAAACTTGGACCGATAAAGACGGAGAAGAAGGACTGAGAGAATTTACCGTTAAAGGTGGCAATACGACGTCTGCTTTAGTCAATAATTTTGTTCCTTATAGTAGGAATTACGTCCGCATAAAGGCTTATAATGGAAGGTAAAATTAATCTTTTATAAAAATTTTCAAAACTTTTTTTCGTAAATACTAAAAGTTTTATTACCTATTTATCTTTTATAGGTATAATGGTCCTCCTTCAGAGATACTAAGTATTGACACTCCAGAAGGAGTTCCAGGAACTGTACTAGGATTGGAGGCCTACGCTGTTGGTTCTACTACAATGTTCTTAAAGTGGAGCAAGCCTATTGAAATAAATGGCATTCTCACAGGCTACAGAATCTCATTTCAACTTGTTAATGGATCGAAAATTGGAAATGAAATGGAAAGGCATCCACAAATTACTGATCCCGAAGCAACAAGTGCCAAGTTGGCGTCACTAATGCCAGAAACGAAATATCGTATTAGCATTCGTGCTACCACGCGAGCTGGACCGGGAGAACCGTAAGTTTTTTTATATTGTGACGTGAATTTTCATAAAATTAAATTTAAATAATATATTAACATAAATTTCATTTATTTTAGTTTCTTTGTTGAGAAAAAGACGCGTGCGTCTAGACGTCCGGATACACCAACATTTACGTGGATCAATATTCCAAAAGAAAGTGGATTATCAAATGTTAAGATTCTCTGGGAACATAAACTTGACGGTTTTGCTGGAAGTCATTTCTTTGCTAAATACCGTCTAAAGGGGGAAACAATCGACCTCCAAACGGATGCTGAAAAATTGACCAATGAAATTGAGGTTTGATATTGAACACAAGAATTACCAAGTGTAACAACGTCCAGAAAAAATAAAATAATTATATTTAATTACAGATTCGCGGACTTGAAAGTGGGCGCACCTACATTATGTCAATTGTTGCTGTTGATGGAGACTACATGACTGAAAGTCTTCCCCAGGAAGTGGAGACGAGCAATGAAGGCCCCTACATCCAAGCACAAGAGAATGTCGCAACAGCTGGCTGGTTTATTGGTAAATTTAAATTTTATAACTGTTCTGAAAAAAAAAAAATAAAAAACATAACAAAAAAAAAATAAATAAATAAATAAAAAATCATAAAACAAACAGGGTAAACAATTAACGATATAATACATTGCAGGTATGATGCTGGCCATTGCATTCTTACTTTTCATTCTGATCATTGTGTGCGTCATCAAGCGCAACCGCGGCGGCAAGTACGCAGTGCACGAGCGGGAGCTGGCAGCGGGGCGGGGCGACTATCCCGACGAGGGTGGCTTCCATGAGTACTCGCAGCCCCTAGACAACAAATCAGGCGGTGGCAGGGCTTCACTCACCTCCTCGTCCCACCACGATGGCAAACATCCGGAATCCGACACGGATTCGATGGCCGAGTACGGCGAAGGCGATACCGGTATGAGATCCTTTTCACTTTTTAGCTGTGCTAGCAGGAAACATATGTTACCAATTCGTTAGAAAATTTAATATCCAATAGACGTGTATGTTTATCCGATCATTAACTTTTTTTCCTCTCATGGAGACATCTCAAAAGCAAGTTCACACCATGAGCTTGATATGTGAATGCAACACGTTATTTTTTTTGTTTTTTTCTCCTTTTTTCGAATCACCTGCTCTGCAGTTTTTGATTTTGCATTTATTTTTTAACAAGTCCGTTAAACGTCATGTCTCCTATCCGTTTTGTTTTTTTTGTTGCTTGATTTTCACTTAGAAGGTATGAACGAGGATGGGTCGTTCATCGGTCAGTATGGTCGGCACCGGAAACAACCACCCAACTCCCAAGCGTTTGCCACGCTTGTCTAAGGTAAGTGTTCAAGCACAATTTTTGTTTCTTTTTCTTAACCATTTATTTTACAAAACATTATTAAATCATGACATTACACCTGACAATGTAGCAAGTACAAACTATAAATTCTTATGTTAAAGTTTTATAAAAATCTATTTGTACTTGCTAATATACTTGCATATCACGCTGTATCACTGAAGATTACATACCCATATTCATGTTATATACACTCATTTTCACATGAAAAACGTTTAAAGCTCGAGTCCTTAAAAATATCTTCAGGGAACCTAAGTATGAAAAAAATCTCTATAGCTGTTTTGAATGTTTTTAGAGCTAATTTATGTTAGTATATAAATATTGTTATGCTGTTTAAAAAATGTTTCTTTGTTTTTTGCATTCAAATGATGATTCAGTAATAGAACTTTTATAACTAAAATAATCTATCTCTCTCTCCAAGTAAGTACATGAGTAAGACTGCATTAAAAAAAAAAAAATACTTTTCTCGTCAGGTCGTTTTACGGAAGATGGATCCTTCATTGGTCAGTATGGACCAAAAGGTAGACCAGTCGAGGAGATTCCACCACCTTTACCAACGGGCACGATGGCTACTTACGTGTAACCTTCACGCATAGGATGCATCGAAGAGCTGCTCAACGCCAACGTTATTCTTCAGATAACACGAAAGGACTAGAGAGGAAGAGTGAGAGAGCAGAAAAACTCTCTTCTCTTATTGCAATCGAGGTTAACTAACTTTTCCACACATCTCGCCCGCCGCAGAAGCTGCCGCTATATAAACAAATGCACCTTGCGCTGGG
The DNA here is from genome assembly GCA_900474315.1 of Torymus auratus. Classification (NCBI taxonomy): domain Eukaryota; kingdom Metazoa; phylum Arthropoda; class Insecta; order Hymenoptera; family Torymidae; genus Torymus; species Torymus auratus. The sequence continues at coordinate 5,566 of UXGD01000777.1, forward strand.
CGCAACGTCCACTCTTTACTGCCAATTATAGAAATCTCGTCTTTGGGGTTTTACGAACTCGACTTTCACACGGTATATAATATATACTCTACCCCTGCCCCATACACACAAATAAACACTCTTAGCGTTCCCTTCTTTGCGCGCACGCAAGAGGGATAAAAAATTGCAACTCATTTTACTTCGAGCGCGTCTCGTTATAATATTTATCACTGATTTTCCAATCTGAAAATTCGTAGCTCTTTTTATACGGTGAGAATAGGATTTTAGATAGAAAAGAAAGAAAGAAAGAAAGAGAGATAACGTGTGCGACAGCTGATGTATCGAAAGAAAGGTTAATCAGCGAAGTAGAAAGAATTATTCATCGTCCCATTAATATTGTATATGAGCGCGCCGCGTAAATTAGCGCACAGCTTTTTTAATTAAGTATCGAAAACACGTGTATCGAGCCTTTTATTCTCATTTGCTGGGTTGGACTTTGTAAAACCCAAAGACCAATTAGATGTTTCTTATAGTATACAAGCTATCGATACGGAGACGGTGTTTTATTTCTTTTGTTCTTTTTTAATGAAAGTAAATTCAAGCGCCAACGCGGCCAAGAAGGAAGACACGGGTTAAAATTCCGTGTTGCCGCTGGCATAATGTCGCCTGCTTATTACAGGGTACCCAAGTTATGTTTGAATTGTTTCAAATATGTATGACAGATTTTTGAGACTGCATTGATTATATTATCTTTAGTAGGCAAAAATGAAAAAAAAATTCTATATTGTTCTGAATTCGCTTATTAAAAAAGTAGAAAAAAATGAAAAATTGTTTAACGGAGAGCATCGATCGATTTTTTATTACGAATATATGCTTAGGTTGCGTGAGCCCGTCACATCAAACTGCAGTCTTAAGTAAAAATATAAAAAGAAACTATGACTTAGTAGCAAAAGATGTCGGATGTTATTCACGCGAGATGCGTTTATTAGTGTCTGACTTTCGACTGAAATCTACTTTTTAAACTCTAAACGGTGAATCCTAATTAATCATAACTTAATCGTGGTACTTTCGTTGTATCATCTTTTTACTCTGTAGACAGCGGGCCAAGATAACAAACGACACACATCTAAGAGAAGAAAAAGATACAAAAAACGAATAATTCATCGAGTTGAACAAAAAAACGACCGTGCTCTCAGACTTTGCCTTTTGCAAGGTGTGAAAGTGCTTTAAAGATAGATATAAATGATAAAAAAATTAACTATTGATATTATATTGAAAAAAAAAATTATTGTAAATGCACTGTAGTAGTTAATCGAGAACACAGGGCCTCTAATCGTTGCTTTTTGTACGTGAAACGCGCTTTAGCTGGAAAGAGGAGACGAGAATGTTTTTTTTTTTTTTAATCTTTTTTATTTTTTAGTATTATTTTTTACAAAGTGTTTATATAATAACCTTCTCCCACTTTCTTTCGTCATTCTTAACGACAATGAACGTAGAAATATAGTGCTATATGATTATTTAATATATTAAAATGCATTCAATATATAGAGATATATATATATATATTATATATTAAATTTTCAAATAAAACGTGAGCTCCTCAAACGGGATCTGCGTAACGAAAGTCATTATCATACCGGAGCAGCTATATATAACTATAATTTATAAAAGATTTTATCTAGCACTTATTGCTATCGCTAATGTATTGCGTTCCATGAGAAAGGCGATTGCTTTGACAAAAAATAAACAATTTGTACATCTTCGTTCGATAATTCAACAAATTGTATCGCACATTCGTATATGCAATTCGCGCAGTGATTATTTGCGCAAAAAGTATAATTATTAATCAATTTTTATCAAAAATGGAATCGTACTCGCAATGAAATCAGTTAAACTTTATTAATTTTCTTTATAGACAACGATTTCGAGAATTTGTAATTTTTGTTTTTTTATTTTCTAAAACATTTTTTGAATATATATATTCTCTTTTTGTACATCGTACTCCTCAATTTCGAATCTCTTTTTTAGGAAAAGAATTAAAAAATAGATCTTGTTATATATATTATATATATATGAGCGTCGAATCTCTGTTAGGAATAGTGTGTGAGCCACACGCAGCTGACTTTCCTTCGTGTAAACTTCCAGTATTTTCATACGAGTGATTAGCGATGGATTTTTGATATTTACCTTTGTAACGACGCCTTTTATCTCATATCCCCTCATTGTTTTTTTTATTTATTTTTTTTCAAATGAGTCTATAGCTCTCTCTTCTTTTGGAATGTCTTTTGCATTTTACAGTACAAATCGAAGAAACAAAATAAGAAATGATGATAAATAGTAAAAATGAGAAAAAGATATCAATTATCTTCAGATGAGAACCGTACAGATAATATGTAGAGAAAGTATATAGAAAGCAGGAGACTAAGAAACGAGATCAATCAAGCCATCGACTTAACACACGCTTGCAAATGAAAAAAAAAAAAAAAAAAAAAAAAAATTGTAATGCCGATGTTTTCTCCCACGTACATTGTTTAACATCATTATAATGTTACATTGAGGGGCAGCCAAGTGATTGCCGAATGCGTCGAAAAAAATTATTCTTATTAGACTAGTTTATTTACTAAGAAATTCTAAAAAGATTTTTGACATTATTTATGAACAAAAAATAGCTTAGCTTTTAAGTTTAGTTCGGCGTGTGATGAATTATGTTAAAACTAATTTAATTATGTGCTTTAGAATAAGTTAAAGTACAAAACTATTTATTAATGAAATTTCTATATGAGAATCTCAAGTTCTCTCTAATATAATTTTGACTCTCTAAAAATTGTCGACGATCGATCCCTTGGAGCCCCTCGAAAATATATAAATATATATTACATTTATACATTATTATTATTATTATTATTATTATTATTATTATTATCATCATCATTATTATTATTTTTCGACGTAATTGTAGTCAGTACTCGTCGCGCGTTCTTTCAATTGTACATTACCCTTGTTAGTCTTAAGAGATCGATATGTTGTTTTACGGCGTTCGCCGTCCAGTTTGCTTCCCTTTTCCGTTCACTCAAGCGAGTTTCGCGGAAAAGTGGAGCAGCCGGGCGTCGGCGCGCATAGTTAAGACGATAATTTTTCTACGACGTAATAGGGGAAAAAACTGCAGAAACATACATAATATAACTAATTCCGAGCAAGCGAACTCGGACCCCTTTTTTCTTCATGAGTCGCTGTCGCTTTCTGTTCGATACCAGAATCATAACACACACACGAGCATCAAAAGTGAACCGTTCACACTTCTATATACCTACATAACAATGCACATACAGAAGACATTTAAGCGATGAATCATGCATATAGTTTTTATGTAACCGCAAACACAAAGACACAGAGCGACACACTGACCCTTAATGCGTTGTAATGGATTTTATTGTAATTTAGCCGAAAGTATATTAAGTTTTTACCTTTAATAATTTTTTGTAAGATTTTTTCGACTAAGTTATTATATACGATTGTATTAACCACTCCCTTATCACTGTCCTAGTAAAAAAATCAGATGGATGCTGCTCACGTGTAGACCGAAAAGTTCAAAGGCTAATTTGGAGACTGGTTGCTTGCATTTGAGCGACGCGATTTTACGTGTTTATTTGTTGATGATGCTAAGCGCATCGAAAAATCAAATACTTATGAAATGCTTTATTAGAGTTTTTAACCTGTGAACTTTTAGGTCATTTATTTAAACAATTATCAGATTTTTTCACTAGTGATAGCGATCAGCAATTGTTCGCGCATTCCAATGATAAAATGAGACAAGAATAAATTTTTAAAAATCACATTGTCGTGTAACATCTACAATCTCACTCACGTCAATAAAAGGAGGAGGAAAATATTGAGAATTTTATTTGTCTCAGAATTAAAAGATTTATATTCTAATATTATTCTACCTATTTGCAATTTCATTTATTTGTGAAGTTTTACTTTATTATTTTTTTAAAGTTTTTGATTTGATTATTATCATGCTTTTATTCTTAAAATTTTTAATAAAATAACACCAGTAGCTACCAAACCTTTCAGCCAGAAATAGCCGCAACATCGTTTCATCTTTGCTTATAATACATTTAGACATGCAAAACAGTAAAGTCTGTTTTAATTTGTACCCGGTTGACTGGACAATGTTCCGCGGCTGAATAAATCAAGATAAAAAATAATCGACATACGCAAACGAGAGGAAGAAAAGCTACAAGACAGGAGAGTAGTAACAGCGAGATAGAAAAACAACAAAGAAATCCGTGAAAAAGAGACAAAATACGATGGGAGAATTTCGCAAAAATCAGGGTCTACGTTCGAGTTGCCGCGAAGAGAAGATTCAAGGGCAAAACAGCGAAAAGTACAAGAAACTTGAATAGCTGATCGAACGTTCGTGCGCGTGATCGATATAATGTAATTATACTGAACGAGATTTTGGCTCTACACACTCTGCAGCCATCGGAGTGCGACCTCTTTTCTTCCACACGATCGTCTTTCTCCTCCACTTGTTGATCTCCCTCCGGCCGCGGATCGGCTGCCGCACATGGGGGGCACACACGGGGCATGTTCCAAGTATGACACGCGCGCACGTGAAAGAGGGAGAGATGAGGGAGGGCTGATAAGGGAGAGGTGCTTTGGGGGTTCGCGAATGCGGAGGAGGATGGTACACAAGGTAAGTGCGAGAGACGAGAGAGCGGTTATTCTCTGCATAATACTTGGCTCGGGCGTTCATGCATTGTTGAGCGATTATATAAGTACTTTCTTAGAGAAGATACGTATCTTTTGACAAGTAAAGTAGGTATGATGTTTTTACAAGCGCTTTTAGGATCGCCTCGTTTTTGCATCATATAATAATGTAAACCAGTATATCCTTTACGCGCTGCCCCGCCTCGAAAAAGCAAGTAGGAAAAAACAAAGGTGCAGCAGCCGTACAAGATAACGAGGCGAAGATGTAAAGAAAAAGAGGAGAGGGAGCGTATATATGTCTACGTACGCGCGCGTGCGTTAACGCGCGAGGATCATTTTGCGTAATAATACGGCTCGCCGCGTTCATATACTCCGCGTGAGCGAGAGAAAGAAAGCCGCAAAGTGCAGCGGTTGCGCGAGACAGAGAGAGAGATGAATATGCGAAGGCGAAGAGAATGAGAGAGAAATGCGAAGGAGCGCTCGCTGTATAGGCTCTTTCTCGCTCGTTTATAGCCGAGTCTAATTAGCTTTGCGACGACGACGACCTGACGCAAAAAGCGTTCGATCGAGAATAACCGGCATCGCGCGGGCCACTTCTCTCTCTCTCTCTCTCTCTCTCTCTCTCTCTCTCTCTCTCTCTCTCTCTCTCTCTCGTCTCTTTCTTTCGGCTTTCGAGGGTATATATAATTCGCTCTTTCTCCGTTTCGCTCTCTCTTTCTCGCGCGCGTGCGTGCCATTTCTCGGACGGTCGCCGCTGCCTTTATTTTTCGCGACGCTCGGTAAATATTCGGGTTTCGTCGCGCCCGCCTCTTTTAGCTTTTGTTGTCGAAGAAAGATTGGCGTGGATATATATATATATTCGCTCGATGAGATATAATTATAATAATTTAGTAATTCTGTCTTGATTATGAATAAATTAAACCTCGATAAAAGTACGAGTGGCCTTTCAGTAAATAACGATTGTTCAACTTGTATAATATCTGGGCTGCGCCCAGTAACTAATCAAAAATTGCATCGTCATTATATTATACATGTACGAGGACGATCGTTCAAAACATTACACGCATATATAACTATAATAACAGCCCCAGAAGAAGGAAAATCGAGCGCATCATTGGGCACGTATAAATAAGGAGTGAAAAGAGATAATCTGGAGAAAGAACCCTGATGCGAGAATCTGAAAAACGAGAAGGACTGAGAGAGAGAGAGAGAGAGAGAGAGAGAGAGAGGCGCAAGGCCGAGGAGAGACGGGCAAGAGGTCGACGCGGGGGCTTTCAACAATGGACCATTTGTTACGCGGGGCATATAGGCTGAGAAACGAGAGCCATCCTCGGCACACGCGCGCGCGAGCGGCACAATGGACACTATTATCGGCTATTCATCGACTGCCGACTGCCGAGAGAGCTCTCTTAAACCTGTTGGCGATCTTCCTCCTTTTCCCTCTCCTCACCCTCTCTTTCTCTACCGGCCCTTGAGGCTGCAGGCGCACCATATATACTGCACGAAGAGAGGAGGAGGACGCGCGGCTCGAATCTCGGCACCGCTTTCTCGCTCAAAAATTAAGATATCGCGCGAGCTGATCCACGTCACGTCTATACATATAGATATATATGATTATCGCGCGAGGCAGGCAATTTAAGTCGTCCGAGAAGCAGGAGGAGGAGGAGGAGGAGGATCTGTGAGATGAAGGATGGTTGTAATATAGAGAGGCAGGTTTTTGGAGGAGGTGACGGAGCGTGTCTAATGGTAAGGATCTCTTGTCTTAGAGGATGATCCTTTGTTTCGGGTAGAGATTTACGCGCGATTTGTCTAGATAGGTATATAAACATTATATTTACATTATAATCAGCCTGCATTACGCAAGATTGAAATCTGCGTGTCTATTGCTTATTTACTAGCGAATGCCTAATTGTCGCGCATTAAAGCTCCCGTAGAGTGTAATTATCAAAAGATACATATATTTTTATTTACAACCTGTTAATCGAGGTATAAAATAGTCATAAACTTGAAGGAAAACACTTTAAAGAATAATTGTTGTTTTCGCATTCTTCTCACAACTCAAATGCCTCGAGAAGTTAATTTTGAAAAAAAAAAAAAAAAAAAAATCTTTTGACGTAAAAATTGATAAATCCGGTTTAGCCTAGATCGAGTACCATATAAAGATCTATACCTATACAAAACGAGTATATCGGCTGAAATTCCCGGTAAACAATAGAGAAACGTCGCCGTCGACTTTCGCGACGGTGGCTAGCCAAGGCGCAGAAAAAGCCCGCAAGTGCACGGAGGGAAAGAGAAAATAAAGAATAAGGAGGCACCTGCTCTGAAGTTGCGCCGGCATGCCGAGAGCCGACTTTTACGACGGACGCGCACCTAAGTAATTGCCAATTAAATCCGCGAACGCGAGAGGGAAGAAGAGGAGACAGAAAGCAAGAGGCGAGATATAGGCGCGTCAATGTATATTATAACACGCGACTATATGTAAAATCTCGCGCGCGAGAGCCCAAATGTATTGCATAATTACTTTGATGCAACGCCGAGTTGTCTTCGCGCCTGCGTCCCCGCAGTTTTTTCGGTTCGCGGTTTTCGCAAGTGTTTGTCGTATGGAATTTCGATAGCGTCGTATAATAAACACAATATTATCAATGTCTAAAATATTTTCAAAATTTTAAAATGATATAAACTTTGAAAAATTAAAGATCAGACATTTTTTAATTGCTTTGTAGCATTCATAATAATTTGATTTAAAATAAAAATGAAAAGTTTAATAAAATAATGTACCGAACAGTTATTTTTGTAGCATAATTCACTTACATAACGTATATAATATACTAAATTCAATTGACGTCAAGAGCAAGATTTCATTTCGATTCCGACGAAGTAATTTAATTTTATATCCCTTTTTGCGTCACTTAATTAAATTAACTCAAGAGACTCGACCATCCCAAAGAAATTGAATTTCGATAAATTTTTGCTAAACCATTTTTACATCGCTCCGCGCGTTATTTCGCGTCCGGAGTATAGACCGGCGCAATCAATCCCCGCGTGCGTAATTCGAAAACCAGATTCTCCGCATAGTTTACTCAATTACAAAAATGAAATTACGCACGGTGTATGGGCAGAAAAACTAGGCAAAATTACATCCTGAGAACTGCACACATGCGCGCGTACATGCGTATCCAGAAAACTCTTCGGTAAAACAAACCGGAGCTCGCGTGTGCGTGCATGAAAGAATGTCTTGTATTTGCACGAGCGAAGATTTTTTCTACAAAAACTATAAGAAAGAGAGAGAGAGAGGTGGAGCCGTACATCATGCGCGTATGTACGCATACTTATACACTCCAGCGGGCTAACACATATATAGGTATACACACACGCTTAGCCTGACGTGAGAATCTTTTTCGGAGAGCCGCGCGCAACGCGAACTAGAACTCGCCTTCTCTCGTTTCTTTCTCGTCTTTTTTGCCTTTATTAGGCTCTCCCTCCTTCTCTCACTCTCTTCTCTCTCGTGCATCGGCTCACGCACGCGCGCGCGCATTGAAAAACGAGTATTATGAGCCGTTTTTGCGGGCCCGTCCCGCTGGTTCTCTCTTTCAAGTCCCCCCCTGAGGGCGAAACGACATCGCGCGTGGGGAGAAGCCGATTATTTCGATTCGGTGCTAATTGGCCGATTTCCTTTTTGCTTCTCCAGCTCCTCCTACAGCCTTGCTCGTCGTTACTTAACACGTCCTTTGCGAAGGATGCAGCCCTCAGCTTTTATATTCTGTATTCCTTAATTAAGTGATAATTAGCTAAAAAGTGTTATATTACTTTGTTGCAGTAAGTAATCGGTTTCGGCGAATCTCGGTATAATATGTGCACATCTTTCGAATTCTGATTTAACGCGCGAGCTCGCATTTGAATACGCGGAAAGTATAATGGAGGTTCTATACATCCTTAAATTAGATGGAATTTCAAATGAGTAGACTCTTAAAGAGGTGATGAAAAAAAAGTATTATATATATAGCGTTGGGCGAGAGAGCCTGAGAACTAGATTGACTGCAAGATTATTTTGAAAGCGAAGAAGGTGGAACCACTCGAGCCCTGCCATATAATGGTTATAACTTATTTATTCGCTTCGCGGCACGTGTTCCACTTTGCATTCTTTTTCTTTCGCCCCGCGAAACAGCTTTATTTGTATATTTTTAATGGGCGAAATTATGGGTTCAGCAGACTCGCTAACTCTTTCTCAGCTCGCAGCTCGTAATGTATTCAGCGTGGCTTTTTTTCGCATATACGACAGTTTATATATATACTTAAAAACGTCGACAGGTTCGCCGCTTCCAGCAAATAAATTGTCGTGAGAATATATTAAAAAGCGCTCTGTAAATTAATAAATCTTCGTTAATTCGACCTTGTCATCGGCGAAAGAGCGAGGGACATAGTAATTGTTTTTCGAGGTGCTAGATGTGCTGCGCAAAGTTGTAGCATATATATACTTAGTCGAAAATGCTAAAGGCCGTGAAGGGAGAGACGAGAAAGGCTGAAAGGTTGACGTTAAAAAAAACTGGTTCCTCTTACCTCGAGCCACCGTTTTGCGCTGAACGAAACTTTTCCTCTCTTATAAATATATATATCAACCCGACGCTATTATAGCTTTTGGCGAACTAGAATGAAAATTTGATAAAAAACTTAAAATGTTTAGATATATACTTGCACTGATATTAAATTTAGTAACACGCACAGCGGCTTTAAAAATGAAGGGAGAATTCGCGGATTAAACGCGCGTGCATGCACCCGAGCAAACAGTATGCACCTTTCGCGCGGTATAACCCTCGCCCGGTCGTTTCCATGCTCGCGCGCGCGCGTACGTGAGTAATTCCAATAACAATGACCGCGATAATGCACGTATACATATACGCGTGTACACTAAAAGCGACGGCCGCGTCGGGCGAAGAAAGAAAAAGATCGCGTCCCACGCGCAAAATCCTGCAACGTTCCGTAAGCGCGAATTTTCGTTCGCATAATTCAGTGTGAAAAACCTGCACTATATACCTATAGCTGCGTGTTTACGAGAGACGTCAGGGGTGAGAGCAGAAAACAAGATAACGAGAAGCGGGAAAGGGGTCGAGAGAGGCGTGAAAAAGAAATAGCAGCAGCGGCGGCACTGCGGCAGTTACGCGGCATTTCCTATATATACACGTATAATTATACGAGGGAGAGAAAATTCACTCCTACATAATAAGGATGGAAGAGAGAGAGAGAGAGAGAAGCCGGAGCATCACTGTTGTGGCTGCTGCACCCCGCGGCTCTTCTTAGCCTCTCACACGCGGCAGCAGCGAATCTCTCAAGAGGCGCGCGCGCGCGCACAGGTAAGTCGCTGACAGGCCTGAATGATATACGACTGCGCGCGAGGACGTGCGTGTGAGAGAGAGCGAGCGAGTATATAGTATAAGGGGAGAGAAAAGAAATCAATCCTGCGGCTAACGATGCCGCGCGGGACTTTTCGACTCTTTCTTTGAGAGAGAGATGCGTGCTGTGTACTTTTTCCGTAGATTTTTTTAAGGGGGCTTACTCGTGACTACTCGAAAATTGATTTCTTCTGGCTTTTCGGGCTTGTATAAACTCTTCTTGTGGATTTTCAAGTAGATGATGAGCTGTCTGACTGGAGGTATATATTTTGGGACGAAATAGTAGTTTTCGGTCCGAGGCCGTAAAGTTGCATTTTACGGCCGTGGAGCACACATTATTTTTCGTTACGTAAAGTGAGCCTTTTTAGACCGAGTCTGGAGCTTGCAGTACGAGTCGTAGGTGAGCTAGCATGAGCCGAAAACGACTGCGTTTTGCGAACTGAAGACGAGTACTGCGAACACGAGAGCTTATTTTATATAAAGTTCACTGCTTCTTTTATATAAAGTTACATTGAAAAATGAAATGATATTATTAAATTATATGTAAAACGTTGTTTTATAATTTACATATTTTATATAAATTAATTATTTATTTAAAATTGTTATATCTAATTCTTAATTAGTTTTGTAATTTGATACAAAGATTAAATCGAAAAAAAAAATAATTCAATTTTCTTTTCTTTCTTAAAATTATTTAGGTTCATCTCTGAATAAAGATAGCCATGAAAAACATGCGTACACAAATTTATAAGGGGATCAAGTTTCATTTTTGCGATTTCATGCAGTTTTAGAGCAGAGGGGCAAACAAGTATTTTATTCCTGTCGGTAAAAAGAAATCACTTTAGAACCTCTTTTTAGGTCGAAAAACGGCAAAAATCGTGCAAATGTTCAAAAAGGTCTTTTTGAAAGATGACGAATGCATGTGAGGTTGATTTATAAAATTAGATTTTGGTTAAATGAAAGAGATGTGAGGAGAGATGATTGATTATCTGGCGATAAAGAAGAACTAATCAGGTTGTCAAATAAATCGCTCACACTAGTCTGGATGAAAAATATATTTACGTAATAATTGACTCCGAAACACTTGTAGCTCGCACTAGCGCTGTTTACGACTTTAAGTTATATTTCGTTAGGGAGCAGCACAGATGTTCTTTAATTCTATTTTTGGCCTGACTTCCAAGTAAGGTCACTATATTTAAATCAAAACGCTCATCATCATCGTCGCGTCTAGAAAATCACGAGCGCGCCCGACGCGAAAAGCAAGTAAGTTATATATATAACTTTTTTTTTAACGGAGAAGATAATAAGTACCTATATACCGTTTTGAAGAAATCGACACCACAACCGCGCTGGTGCAAGGTGTGGGAATATATGGCTGTGAAAGCGCGTAAAAGTCAGTTTACACGGCGTTTTATGAATCGCTTTACGAGTGTTTTATAAATCACTTACCAGCTCACTATATAAATCATTTCGCTATGTGATTTATAAGACGCGCGCGCGTATAATCCGCAACGCGCAAAATGATTTAGAAAGTCTGTGATTTATAATAATCGTGCTGATCCATCCACCATAAAGATGAAAACTCCTTCCCATAAAATCTCAAAATTGTTTGTTAAAAAGTACACAAAAATGTACACAAAAGCATGTAAACCCGATACGTGTCATTGGGATTTACCCAGCGCATCAAAGCGCGAAATCCCCGCGTAATATTCGACAGCGGCAGAATCGACGTGCAAAGTGGACGAAGCAGAAGAAGACAGGGCCCCGCATGCGTGATTTATCAAGACAGGCGACGCGAAATGCGGTTTTAACAAGTGTCGAGAGCCACGGCATTATCGCGATATATACGAGAAAAAAGGACGAGCGAGCGAGCGCAGGGATATGGCTTCAAGATGCCCTCGTGTGTGCTGCCGTCCAAGTCTCTTTCTCTCTCGCTCGCGCGCGAAACGTGACTGTAATAGTTTCGCATTCCCTTTTTTATATATCTTTAACGCGACCGCGCGCGCTACTCTTCTACCTCATTCGACCACTCTCTCCAGCTTTTTTCTTCCATTTTCGTCCCTCTTTCTCACATGTATAGAGAGAGAAAGAGAGAGAGAGAGGGCGAGTGTGTGTATATAATACCTACTCGTTCGCTCGAACTGTCCGTCTGTCTGCGCAGTTAAATTTATATCTCTCTCATTTACCACTTGTGCTCCTTCGTTTTTTTCTTCTATATACTCGCTCCGTCTCTTTCTCCAGTCTCTCTTACATATACACATATATATAGGTGCTGTCTGCGGCTGGTGATCATGCTTCTGGCTTGCTTATTATTTTTTCATATTTTCTCCCCGCGCGGTGGCCGCGGCGATTCCTTGGGGTTTATCGTCGCTCTCGTCTGGAAACAAAGTATCTCATTCAAATTGCAGACAAGTATCGTTTGCGGCCGACTTCTCAATTCCGTCGAGGCTGTAACGGCTTACTGGCGTGCCTGCGTCTGTGTTTGCCTTATATAATATTGGATGTATATAATTAATTTTTGTCAACTCCGGTTTCGTTCGCCAATATTAAACCCGATCGTTCCGTAAGTTAAATGGTGGCAGGGAATGGAGGATAATAATAAACCAACCATATCCCATATAAGTATAGTTACTTTTAAATTCAAATTTTATTAATATTTTTTATAATTATTATTACGCTTCGATCCGCTTTTCATGGTACCAACAAATTAACAAACAACACCTGTCGGACACGTTTTTTCTGGCTCATATTATGGGAAAAAGACGTTGAATAATTGAAAACCAGTGAGTGACATCCATTTTTCTTGCATTTCATTTTTCTTACGGAAATTTAATATGGGAAAAGTGGACGAAAAGTAGTCAGTGATGATTAACCAATAGCAAGCAGTAAACGATTAGAAAAAAAAGCTTCAATTTGATATGAGAATCGTTAAAATTGGTCTGCTCAAAGTTACGCGAATTTAAAAATCGCGAAAAATGAGCAAAAATGATCGAATTATAACGTGGATTAGGGAAAAAACGCTCATTTTCGGTCATTTTTCGCGATTTTCAAATGCACGTAACTTTGAGCAGGACAGACCGATCGAACAATTCTCATATCAAATTAAAGCTCTTTTCTTCTACTTTAAACGCCTTTTTTAATATTTGTTGCTTGTCCACTTCAATAGCTTGCTATTGATTACTCATCACTGACTACTTTTCGTCCATTTTTTCCCATGTTAAATTTCCATAAGAAACATGAAATGCAGCAAAAATGTATGTCCACTGGTTTTCCTCATGTAGCCATTTAATAGAGTGGTACCACTATAATAGTATACACCTCAGACATACGAAGATGAATTAATAAAACCAAATACTTTTTGTCACCAGCATATACATTAAATTCGAAAAAGTAAACAAGTATTTAACTACCTGAATTCAATCAATTATAATTGTTATCCACTGGAGAACATCAGTTTTTACTCTCGCTTATAGAAACTACCTTGCAGAACAACCAGGCACGCAGAAAATTCGCCGCAACGCACATTCACATACGCGAATGCTTAATATACACACACATACACACACACACATATAAGTATGCAGCGGTAGCAGCCGTACGGGCTACAAACGGTGCTCGCGCGAGCGCGGCCCGCGAGAAGAGGGGTAGTAGCTCTTTTGCCACGGGTCCGTGCGCGCACACACGCAGTGGACTGACCAGCGGCAGCAGCAGCTACAGCAGCAGCAGCCAGGGCCTTTCCTCATTCAGTCAAGTTAGTCAGTCAGTCGCGGTTAGCCGAGTGCGTTGCACGAACATTATACGCACAACACACATCGCGCGCCCGCGCACCTCCTTCAAGTCTCCTATATACCTATAAACTATTATTTTCTCCTCTCGATCGCGATGTACGCTTATCAAGGATAACATTGCCGACAGGTGAATCCCAAGTGTGGCGCGGGTGGAGTAACCGATCTCACTCTCAGTTACAATTGTGCGGAGCATGAACGGGCGCGATAAGCGCTGGCCCGTCGACAGCAGCAGGTGATCGTCGCACATACGCACCTCTCCGCGAGCCCGCAAAAATCGACAAACGCGCGTATAATATATACACACACACGTACGTGCATCTGTATATAGTATAATATAGGTGCGGAGAGGGAGAGAGAGAGAGGAGGGAATCTCTGTGCAGTGAGAGCAGGAGTGTGAAAGAGAGAGAGGTGCGACGGGCTGGAAATATAATATGCAGCGGGCTGGGGCGGCCCTGGCCTCGGCGGCGCTACTCTTGCTCGTTTTGCTCGGGGGCCCGACCTGCGGCATCAGCGCCCGGCACCGGCGCACCGGCAACGGGCACAAGCCCGACGGCGACATGACCCTCTGGATCGACCGGCAGCAGATCAAAATGTTCAGCGGTAAGTTTCGGAGGGATGTATATTGTTGCCGTTAACGTTGATCGCACGTTAGTATATTATGCGATTCAATATGTATATGCATTTTAACGTGCGAATTAAAATATGAGTATTTCTTTTGCTAAACTGGCTAAATATACGTGACGAGCTGTCCAAGTATTTATGACTTCGCAATGTAGGCTTATCTTCGAATTTCTTGCAATGATAATGATATGAATTCTTATAGACGTTACTTATAAAAATATTAATATTACAATTTAATTTCCGTTTCTTTGATAAGGTAGTTCTTTGCAAACGAAAAGTATCGATTAATCGAGTGTAAAATTTTTTTCAAAAGTTATTCAGATGATATATTTATTGCTTGTATTATAATTATTTTTAATCTCTTCCCAGAGTCTAAACTTAATATATTAATCTATTAATCTACAGTACGTGAACTTTTGCTTTAATATCGTATGATGATGATGATTGTATATGCCAAAAAAAATAATTAGATTAAATGATAAAACGTTCCTGAAATTTGCTGAAAATTTCTCTTCAGGTTCAAATTGAGAAATATATTGCATTAAAAATAAAATTTTTACATAAAAATCTCGACTAAATTGAAAAGTCACAAATACAACTCCATAAAATAGATACGCTTTTCACCCCATTAATCTCTGTCAGCACGTAGTAACAGTGTTTTCGTAAAAGCGAGAAGCTCCGGGCCCATCAGGCTAAAAAAAAAGGAAAATCGAGATCCGTATCACGGACCGAGCCAAATGGGGCTAATCTTTCGGTTGCAGGCTTGGAGATGGAGATATACGCGATAGACGAGGGCCGCGTGGTACCGTACCTGCTGGACCCCGAGTTCGAGAGCAAGCTGCCGATAATACCGAACGAGGTGTCCTACGTCAACTTCACCTGGAAGTCCGGCGTGAAAAAGTACTACTACGACTTCTTCCTCCTAAAATCCTTCGACGAGTCGATCCTTAAGACGCCCTCGATCACGATAAAGAAGCAGGGGCGCGTGCCCAAAAGGCAGAAGGGTGAGTGCAATAATACTATAGACGCGCAAACAAAAATAGCTATAAATTACTCGGGATTTTTTTGGAAAAATGTCGTGTTGGGTGAAGCAATTATTATATTTGTTCCTGGAAATGACATATGATAATATGGATGTCAACTTTGCGCTTCTGTGTGACCTAGCTAATGCAAGCGCAATATTTGTGCGTTCGCGGAAGCCGTCGTTTCCCCGTAAGCTAGAAGGAAAAGCGCGCGCGTCTATTTCAATCAGTGACATTGCTTCCGAGATAATATATAAATGTACGTAAAAATTGCACGATAAGACACGTGCACTGATGCATCATCGTTATCTAATATATATATATTACTCAACGATTGAAAATAATAAACAAATGATAAGTATTTTTTGGTATTGCCTTGCAGAATTCAGTGTGCTGCTGCCGTGCTCGGGCAACAATTCCGGCATCGCGCAATTCGGCATCGGCCTCATGATCGAGACGCGCAAGAACAAGCCGTTGACCGGGACGCCGCTGCGGCTCAGCCTGAGAAAAGAATGCGCCGTGCGCGGTGAGTGCGTCAGTCGCGCCCACGATCACCACTTCTCCACTCACACATACAGTTCTGTATCACCAGTATAATCATCGATCACTAATTTGCTGCATGCTTCGATCTATAGAAAAAAAAGAGAAATGAAAAAAGAAAAGGGTCGTGCGTTTTGTGTGTGTGTAGTGTCTAGAGATATCATTATAGAGAGATGAGAATTTTACGTGTATGTGGTGTAGATTATATACATGTCGGTGTTGAAGCTCCGATACGGCTGTGTTGGGGTAGATTATAGGTAATCGGTGGGGACTGCTGTGCATGTGTGAGAGAGCATGGTTCAAGGGGCGGAGGAGAACTGGGGACAAGTTTTTTATTTACTTTTCAAACAATGGTATATATTTTGTCAAATTAATTGGAATGAGGTTCGAAAATTGAAATTTTTTTCTTCGAAAGTATGTACACTGATATAATTGGCTTATTGTTCGAGAGCACGAAAAAATTTGCAAAACAAAAATAATTGAAATCTCTTTAGAATCGAGACAGGACTTTCCGGCTCGCCGCGATCCGCGCGCACAGCCTTCCGACGCGATTAATTGCACAAAGGCGCTTTTGATCGGGTTTTGCTGGCGCTCGCATCGCGCCGGGGAAAATAATTGGTCAAAATGAGGATTAATCGAGCAAATTACGAGAAAAAAAAACGACATCTGGAGTAGTATTTCGCCCAGGAAGCGAAAGAGGCCCAGTAATTGCACGGTTAATTTTACCCGCCGAATTGTTATTACAGAAATCTTGAATTTTAAATCTTTATTTAAAATTGTTCGAAAAACTAAACTAAATGATAAATTAATAAATTGAGATTAAAAATTTGTTAACAAATTCTTTTTAAATAAAAACACTATCAAAGTAGCCTAAGAGAAGATTTCCGCAAATCATTAGCAATCAAATTCTATATCTGAATCTCAATGGGCGTAATCATTGTTTATATTCGCGTATAACTTTTTTAAAATCGACACGAGATTACGAGTGCGCGAGAGGTATATACACACAATTCTCAATAATGCACGTGCTTATCTGAAAGGCCGGAAATTATGGACTGCGAGCGATTTTCTTTCTCACAGATCGCATGCACGATTACGCGCTATATATACCGGGTATATGTACATGGTTGATCGACCGATCGAATATACATGTATATAATTCCGCTCGCACATAGGTGTATATATATATATATTTATATATAATACACCTTCCGATATTCAGATCGGGAATACGTACTCGCGTGAAAATATTATATGAGATCTCATATGAGATAGTAATTGAAATCTTCCTCAATCTCATAATAGGATCTCATTTGCAATTTAATTACAATAATAAATAATTTATTGTTTATTTAAAATAGTGAATAAATATTATTTTTCTTAATGAATATGGAAAAAAGAGTAAATTAAATAATAACATGAATAAAATTGTTGTTTTTTCATATTCATTAAAACACAACATTTATTCATTCTTTTAAATTAACAATAAATTATTTATTATATTTAATTAAAATCGCAGATGAGACCTCATTAAATCTCATGATGGAAGATCTATATGAGATCTCATATAATATTTTGAAATGTTTAATCAGAAGTGAGTTTTGAACTCGATCGTAGATGTTGTGTTTTGATCTTTGGAGATATGTTAGAGATTGAAGCGCTGATTGTGGAATGAAATACCGAAATAATTATTAAAACATTATTTAAATGTATACATTGTTTATTTACTTGAAATCATTTACAAATTTATGACAGTATTTTGAACAATAAATTATTTTCGGTATTTTATTCTGCATCATTCAAAAATAGAAGCGTTAATTTTACTTTTTGTATTGCAGAACCCAATCCAGGACCATGTCCAGATGGATATCTGGGTCCACCACACTGCAAAAAAGCACTGTGTTATCCAAATTGCATGAATGGAGGAAATTGCACAGCGCCAGGAGTTTGCTCATGTCCACCAGGGTTTCAAGGACCTTACTGTGAAGGAGGTAAGTTTGACAAATTCTGGTTTATGTACAAATTTTTTTTTATTTACAAAAGACGACTATAAAATTTTTGTAGAAACACAACACAGTACTTTAAGTAAAATAGTAGATATAAAAACGTTTCTTCTGGTGTAATTGAATTTTAAAATACTGATCTTAAAGCTACTCAATTTGTTGTGTAGTATTTTGAGTCTATGGATACTTTAGGAATACTTTTAAGTATAGCAAAGTTATATTTTTAAAAATAATTTATTTATAATTCATATACCTATATCACTTTTGAAATTTCTATCGCTGTCTTACAGCCAACCTTAATAACATTTGTGAGGGCTTGGTAAAATGGAGCCTGTTCTGCTCCATGATCTAGCCCTGTATCGTGGTGTTCTTGTTCTTCATCTCTGAATTTTTTGATTGTATCAAGCAATTCTTTATCTTGTTCATCACTTATCTCCATTAGAGATCGCAACTGATCATTGTAATGTTCTACAATGACATCTTCAACAGCAACAGTACAAGCCATGGCTGCCTTTTGTCCCAACATAGCAGAACCAGCTCCTAACATAAATCCTGCTATATTCCAAATAGGTAGCAAAACTGTAGGTCTTACTCCATGTTTTTTAATTAACTCTTCAAACTTTTGCCTATGGACCTTTTCTTGATCCCACATGTGCTGGATTGTTGGACCAGATGGTGTTTTTCCTGAATCATTAAATTTATTAATAATTTATTAAAATCCAATTGTTAAACAATAACTTTTTAAATTTACCTAACATTAAATAAAAAAAAAATTACCTAAAACAGCCATTTGACCAGCATATATCCTGTCAGCTCCAAATTCGCCTGCATGGTCTACTCTAATTATAGACTCTAATAGTCTTCCTTTTTTTGTTCTCAATGGGGCTGCTGAGTTTGAAGAAATGAAACGAACTGCTTCTCGTCCAGCACTCAACATTTTCAAAACATGAAATTGATTCTGAAACAAATAGTTTATATAATATATTACTATTATTTATAGGTATTTGTGCAGAGAAATGTCTAAATGGTGGAAAATGTGTGCAAAAGGATACATGTGAATGCCCTAAAGGTTTCTTTGGACTACGATGTGAATTTTGTAAGATAATTTTGACATTGGTGAAACAATTTTATTGTAGACAACTTATTAAGGTGAAATATTTTTTACAGCTAAATGTGTAATTCCTTGCTTAAATGGGGGTAAGTGTAAGGGAAACAACATATGTCGCTGTCCAACAGGCTTCAAGGGAGATCATTGCGAAATTGGAAGACGTTCAACACAGCGTTCTGCTTGCACGAGACCTTGCAGAAATGGTACATGTCAACCAGATAACACTTGTCGCTGTGATCAAGGATGGTTTGGAAAATTGTGCAATAAAAATAAGCCTTGGGCTTAAGGGGTTTACTTATGCCATGTTGCGGTATTACTGCATATTATCTAATGATTAAATCATGATATAAGATCAAACTGTATTTGCAGTTATAGTCAAAAAAATTATATTGTTCAGTATTATTTATATTGAAATTTTCAAAAATTAGGCAGTGATTTTTTAACATTAACAAAAGATGTAAAAGACTGGGCTTAGCTCAAATAGTGAAATTGAAAAAATATTTTTAGTACCGTAACAAGGAGAAGAAATATGTGCTCAGTTTGTGGAATATACCCCACCAGAGATGTGATATGTAAAGCTGCTTTACACAATATTTTTTATTTTTAATTGTATTATTATTGATATTTTTTAATTTTGTTAGATGTATTGTAATAATTGTTTAGAAGCAATACAACTATATTTTTCTTTTATTATCTATAGTGATGTTTATTTCATGTATACAATTTTATAACTATATTTCTAAGATAAGAATTTTGTTCATAAGTTGAAAAATAAAATGTAAAACAAATAAATTTGATTTTTATTGTGTGTAATAAATTTAAAATGATTGAAATATAAGTATGTAAGCTGAGTATTTTTCATGAATATAGTGAATATATTGAAAACATTTTAAAAGTCAACACAAGTGAGCATCAATTAAACTATACTACATATAACATACCTATATATGTTATTGTTGCATTATTGGTTGAAATTGCGTCAATTTCTTATTGATCATTAAGGCTTTATTAACATTTGGACATCTATATATAAGCAATACCTTACCATACAACTCGGTTATAGTATCATCACGAAATAATCGCGTACACATTTAAATATAGAAGTTGCTCCAAAATAAACTTTGTAGAGCGTTAAGAGGTTAGGTAATTTTATATATATTGTTTACATCAAGACGGCTTACGGGAGACAGCAGAGACTTGATAACCAAGAGAAGAAATCAAACATACTGATTTAATAAAATTAAAAACGTTTGAAAATACTCACAAACCTTCAGAGTATCGAATCTAGAACGTCAACCAACGCGCCGTTCCCACACTTGTCAATGGGTAAGGTTGGGTCGACCAAAACAAAGTTTGCACTATCCCCTACTACTTTTAGGTAGGTTGTAGCTTGCACTGTGCGCGCCTAAGCAACATAAATATCATTACTTCATTTCACTGATAAAGGAATTTAAGCAATACATGAAAAAGTAAGGTCATAAAATATTCTTTCGACTTTGATAAATATTTGCACAATGACACACGATTATCATGCGCGCAAAAGATAATCAGGCATATCAAGTTACCTGCTCTTACAATCCCGAAAAAAGAATATCGCTGCAATGGCTGCTGGCATACAAATGTTTTTAAACAATATAAAACACTATCGCGATGAATAAGTAGTAAGTATTTAAACGATCGCTTACTTTAAGCTCGCCTATAGTCAAGCAGGTGGCGCCATCTTTCTGCTACCAAATGATCCCATTCAAAGACATAACTCTGTCGCGCGCTCCGTCGGTTGGCTTATACGCAATAAGTACGCTGTTGGTGCTATTCAGCGGATCTCGCATCATACATCGCACGAACTGCGGTGTCTCCCCATTTACTTACGTTATAGTCGAGGCCCCCCATACTTATCGCGCGCGGCGCGCTTGTGTATTCCCCTCGCTCGCTCATCGCCGCAGCACCGACATCTATATACATTGCGTACCCACAACGCCGTTCCGTCGTGAGCAGCAGCACAGCAACACGCGCGCGCGAGAGAGAGAGAGAGGGAGAGAGAGAGAGAGAGAGACTGGGCTAGAGCTAGCCTCTCTCGTGAGCGAGTGACTGTGCGAGTGTGTGTGTACAGTGTCTCCCTCGGGCTACATGGCGTTGCCGAGTCCCGCGAGCGGGCGGCGCAGTGATACGACAACGAGCACAGAGCAGCAGCAGCCCAGGACGGACGTACGAGCAGCAGCATCGCGATTGGAACGGTGAGTACAGTGTGCGATTGTGATATACGTGCGTGTCCTCGCGGCTGTGCGCGTGCTCCCGTTCTCGCGGGGGCGTGCGTAGTGCACGGAAAAGCGAGTGGAGCGCGCGCGCGCTCGAGGAGCTGCGCGATAGACGAGTACGCGGCTGCCGAGTGTGTCGCCCCGCCGCCGCCGGCCTCGCAGGAGTGAGATGGAGTGATCGGAGTGAGAGCGCCAGAGAGAGGTAGGCATAAGCTACAGGATAGGTGGCCCCCGCGCGCGCGCACGCACGCACGAGTAAAAACCGCGACGGGCTCCCTCCGTGTGCACCTGACATCGTCTGCTGGGCCTGCTCGCCAGAGCGCAGGCTTCAAGATGGCCGTGTGCGCGCTAACGGCGGGCGCACGGCCCCCTCGCGGCCAGGCCCGTCCCGGGTGCCCGCTCTCGAGCAGCTCCGACGGGCTCCCCCGGCCCGAGGAACGGCCGAGAAGTCGAGCGCGCTCGGGGCACTGGCCAACGCTGGGCCGGCTGGCCCAGGGGCCGCGCGCTGGCCCCCACGTTCAAACGACGCGCATTCAAGATGGCCGTTCCGCGCACATTACGCGCGGCGGGCCGATAAACAGTGTCTGTGCACGAGTCGATGCGCAATGACTGTGTTTTGCGCGAGCTGCCCTGCAGACGCGTGCGCTCCGTGTGTGTACACACGCGCGCGCGTCTGCTGCGGGGGCTGCTGCTATTGCACATGTAGCTCTTATGTACCCGCGAGCGCGCATGAGCTGGTGCTAGGAGAGAGGACCGCGTGCTCGCGCCGAGATGGTCCCGCAGCGCGCGCGATTACGAAATACTCGCCGGCGTCGTCGTCGCCGTGTCTTCTTTTTGCAGGAAAGAGAGAGAGAGAGAGATGGTACACACACATATACGACGCGAGTCGGCGAGTGTGCTGTGGCCTGTGGCGAATCAGCAGCAGCAGTAAGCAAGCTAGCTGGCGAGCGATCGATCGCTGCTGTACACTCACCGTGTACTCTCGCGGCGGCGCGCTTATAGCATATATAGGTATATATATGTATGAAAGCGAGAGAGAAAAGCGCTGATAAAACCGCGACAAGTAGTAGTAGTTGTAGTAGCTATAGCGACAAATAGGTATAGGAAAAACTGGCGTAAATGGTTGCGCTCCGAGTTTTTATATAGAAAAGCCGTCGAGTCTCGGAGCTATCTGTATAATAGGTGTAGCCCGCGAGGTAGTCAGCCCCCGCTCTCTCGGCCGCGTGCCGATCAATAATTTCGAAACCTATAGCCGGCACATCTCTATCTATCCCTCTCCCTCTCTTGCTTGCTCGCACGCTTGCTTCGGTAAAATAGTATCTATAAAGAGCGAATGCCAACTACCCAGCGACTTTTCGCTTTATGTATAGCCAGAATACCGCTATGCTTATACAGCAGAGGCAAATACTGTACGCACGATAAAGATAGATACTTATATAGGGAGGAAAAGGTCCGTCTATAGGAGAAAGAGCGAGAGAGATAGTATAGGTATATATACCGCTTTCAGCCCCTCGGTCGGGTGGCGGAGCGCGCGCGATCGATAGCGCGGCCGCGCGCTGCACGGTTCCGGCCCCCCTCCGTACACCACCACCTCCTCTCCTATCTTTCGCTCTCTCTCTCTCTTTCGCTCGCACATTGTAGCGGGCGAGCGAGAAGGAAGGCGATATAGGGGAGAACCGAGGGCGCGTGTATAGCTCGCTCGCTTGCTCCAGCACACGCACACACACTAGAGTAGTCGGACGTTTCGCTCCGGGCTCCAAGCAGTGGCAGCAGTCGCAGCAGCAGCAGAGCTCGCGCGTCCGGGTGCTGTGTTGTGTGGTGTGACGGACGCTGGGGACGCAGCGGACATAGTGGTACCATGGAGCTCGCGGCGGCAGCTAGCAACGTCCTCGTCGACGCCGCTGCTGCTGCTGCAGTCGGAGTGGCGGAGGAGTCGCCGCGGCTACGCCAACGCAGCTTCGACTAGTGGTGACGATGATGCCGCTGCTGCTGTTACTCAGCTTTTCTTCGGCGAGGTATTGTACAGTGCTACAGAGTTTTTATATTCTGTAAAGATATACTGCGGGTGTATCGCGTTCATTTCCCGTGCGGACGGCGCCTTGTATGCGCGTCGACGCTTTATCTGAAAAACTTCCGCTCGCTCGCGTATTGTCGTGTCGTAACTTCCAGCTCCAATTTTATCGTTTTCTGTTTTTTTTTTTTTTCATTCGTCGCTAGTGCCTATATATATATTGTCGCGTATACCCACGTCCGCGAGCTTGTGCATAAACCAGTAGTACTGTGTGTCTGGTGCGTGTGTGTGATGTATGTGTGTGTGTGTGTGTTCCGGCCGTTCCGTCTCTCCCCTGCGTGTGCTCCGTTTTCGCTCCTGCGTTTCTCTGGCACTCTTCTCGAGTCAAAACACCGGCTACCAGAGCCGCTTCAGACACAACAGAGTACACAGACTGTTGAGTAGCCAGTACCCGGCGCGTGTGTCTCGCGCGCGCGCGAAAAGAAGCATCACAGGTTGTCGGTGGTGCACGAGGTGCGCAAAGAGCTGTGGAGCAGCAGTTGTCAGGCTCGCGCGCGCTTGCGCTCAGTCAAATTTTCGCGGCGGGTGTAAGTATGTGCGCGCGTGCGGTGAAGACGCGCGCGCACTGCATCAGCACGCGGTGATGCCGCGATATATGCGTGCGCGTCGATTGGGGCGTGGTATACGCCGCGCGCGCGGGCGCAAAAGAGCGTCGCCAGGAGCAGACGGCGGCCGCAACGCGCGCACCACTTTGTTTATAGTGGCGGCAACGCGAGCACATAAGCCTTCTGGCTCATGCGGCTGTTTGTATTTACACGCGGCGCGAGCGCAGCCGGGTGTCATGCCGCGGACACTTGCGTCCCGTGCGGCTACTTAATCTTGTTTCGCTTCGGGTCAGTCTATCGCCCCCTCAGCTGCACCGAGCGCTCTGTCTATACACTATCCCGCTCGACGTGTGTATTTCATTCCCACTTTTACTTTGCAACGTAACTGTCTCGCCGATGGGGTAGGCCCAATATTTATTGCTATGTGTGTAACCACAATTGTTCCTTATAATGCAGTTGGCATGGCGACTCGTAACTTGCTAGTGAATTAATATCCAAAATCAAAAGCTCGTTCGAACTTATCAACGCAAGCTACATCATAAGTAAACAAACAACACATGCGTTGTACGCCATTTTCACTCAAAAGCGCAATTCCCTATATACATGATTCGTAATACCGAGAAATAAAAGGCAGCCTCTCGCCGAAGGGGGTATATAAAGTCCCCCGGCGCCGGGACTGTCACATCGGCAGCAGCGCAGCTTTTTTCCACGCCACGCGTGAAACTAGCTGCCATATACATATATATATTAGGGGGTTGAAGCGAACGAACGCGACGCGTCGGGGCGAGCCCTTTGCTTATCTTGAGGGGATATCGAGGGCTGCTACAAAAGGGGCACGCAGTCAGCGATTTCCTCCTGCCGACGCCGTCGCCGCCTTATCTGGCTGTCTCTCCCCTGTGCGCTTCTTCCGCATATACAGGCCGCTTCGAATCATCAGGCGTCGTTATTACAGCTATACTCGCTCGATTAATCGAATCGACAGTCGCGGCGTTGAACGCGCGTGTACTATATTCGAAATGTTGCTCCGATTTTTCACATTTCTATCGCGGCCGTGTACGCTCCAGAAACACCCTCGCCCAACCCTCTAATGAAATGGATATTTTTTAAAGCAAACGTATGCCTAGGTGAAAAGCAACGTCGCGGATATATACCTACTTCTCCACCTTTATTTGCCATGAGGAATGAATTACATCTCGGGCGTGGGGTACGCGTATTACAGAGGGGGGAGGCTAGATCCGAGACAGCTGAGCATAATGAAAAGCGTCCCGGCGCAGCAGCGATGGGGCAGCGGCAGCAGGGGGAGCTTGACGCATGGGGTCCCCCGCTCACATATATACGTACGTGAGCGCGTCTATATGACTCAACTCTCTAGTGCCGTTTAAAAAACGCCGGCTCGGGGCTTTCGCCTCAGGGGCGGTTCTCTCGTATATCTTCCTCCCGGAAAATCAATATTTCCATTCAATCGCAAGCGCGAAATGCATCTCCTCTGTATATAGTGTGTGGTAGCGAGAATGTATGCGGTTTTATCGATCATTAGGTGATGGATGTGCGTATACGAGGATTTTCTTTTTTTTTTTTTTTTATCGAGTATGGATTATGGTATGGGATGACGTAGTTTGCGATTCGCTGAAATATAGACGATGTACATCTCATAGGCAGAGAGGCTATAGGTATAATATATATATAAAGTATATCGTGCGCGCCGGTGACGCAACGGATCATAAGTAGAAATACATTGTGAAGCCGCCGCGTACACGACAGAGCTGATCCATGTATGAAAAGCGCGCATGAAATTACACAACGTCCACGTAAAGCGCGCTTGACCCTTCGTCGGGAAATTTCGAATAATTAGGCCCGCAGTGAAAAGCTCGCTTGCGCAACTCTCTCGCGTCATTATATATACTGAAAGAAATGCATTATATATTGAAAGAAATTTGTGGCTTTATCCTGTTTCAGCTCAAGGTGATGCAAAGCGCGAGACTGCCAGCGACGTAGAGCACGAGCGCGGCACGACGACGAGGTCGAGGTGGTGGGAGTGCGCGGGTGGTGGAGGCGGAGGAGGAGGATTGGGAGCCGCCGGCGAATCAAGGCCCCAAACTGTCTGCGGCGGACACGGAGGGCG
Organism: Torymus auratus; assembly: GCA_900474315.1. Lineage (NCBI taxonomy): Eukaryota > Metazoa > Arthropoda > Insecta > Hymenoptera > Torymidae > Torymus > Torymus auratus. The sequence continues at coordinate 31,720 of UXGD01000777.1, forward strand.
TCGAACCTCTCCCTGTGAAAGAGGAGCAGGCTCACGCCGACGACAGCAACGAGTTCGAGGCGGAGTTTTCGCCGTACGAGGACACGATGACGTCGCTGACAAACGCCGAGTCCGACAGGACCGATCACATGACCGACGACGAGGACGACGAGCCGACGAGCGGCTCCGAGGCCTACGACGATGGCGATCTGCTCGCCTCCGCTATGGACGACGACGTCACGGCCCAGCTCGCCGCTGCAGGTTGGCAATACAAACACGCTAATGGTGATTTCCATTTTTTTGCTTTTTCGAAACCTCTTTTACCACCCCGCTGTCAAGTCAAACTGACGAGCCTCAGTACTCCCGAACCCCCACTTACACCTTTCTTCATATATAGATATATCTTTTCGCATTTACGATATGTCCGTGCTTCTGTCGTAATAATTGCCGGATTCTAAGGGCTTATTCAAAAGTTCTTTCACGGCAACGTCTTTTATATTTATCATGTATATAAGCTCTTTGCGGCGATTCGATCGTCTCTCGTTGTAACGATGACACTTGTGCGAGCTCTCACGGAAAAGTAGGTCGCAGCTTGCAATATGTTTATTGCGTGTGGGCATTAACAGGCACACATATTACACGTGTTCGTATCTTCACACCCCTGGTGAAATTCAATATAGTATATTTAATTATATATGAGTTTTCCTCTGCTCTGCTCTCTATATAGCACCGTGCTACCCCTTATTTGTATATGTGCCTGTAACCGATCACTACCTCTTTTATTTTTCGTTTGATTTTTTCTTTATTTGCGATGTAATATGTATTATCTCTAAATTAAGAATGCTGTATTGTATCGTCGTTTCTATCTTAAGTATCGTTAATTGGGTGAATTGCAAAAATTGGGCTTCTCTCAAGGGCTCTTTATATTGTTTTCGTTCTAATAGTTACTTTTCATTAAAATTAGTTTAATCATATATTTTTTAAATATTATTTTATTCGGTTTTATTTATGTTAATGCTATTTTTTGTTGATTCACTTCGGTTGACGATACCCATCAAATTTTTAAGTGTGTTTTGTTGTTTGAATAAGATTTTTTTCCTCAAAGTATGCAAAATTGCATATATCTATACTGCGTATACCTATATTAAGACCTTCTTTACCTCTTTATATGAATGTCCTTTATTGTAATTGCTACTACTTCCTATTTCTATAACTTATTTTCTCGTGTTCTGGAAAATACTCTTCACTCGTTCAGTGTTCTAAATTTTTATATTGAGATAATGTTTAATTTTTATATTGATAATGAGAGAAATTTAAAAGAGATTCAAATCATTGCAAAATATAATAATACACAACATTGTTTCGATTTGCAATGTTTCGAAAGTGTACTAACATCTAAACTGTTTATTAAAACAATCTTAAATCTTTGCATGTCTACTCGAAATGTTTCTTATCATTAAAGCTTGCTGTCTATATCTAATATTTTATACACTTTCTATGTTTTAATGTTTTGAAAAATTGTGTGTATCAAGGTAATACGAGGAATAAGAAAGAAGATAGATTTCTTGGTTATCCCATTACAGATAGACATAATTTGTATATGTGTAGTTTAGTTTGCATGCTTGACGTTGCGAAAAACTTTTTAATAGAGTAAATTCTGCACAGGACCTGTTGGAGTTGCTGCGGCCGCGGCGATCGTCTCGGCCAAAAAACGGAAACGACCGCACAGTTTTGAAACTAATCCCAGCATCCGTAAACGACAACAAAATAGGCTTTTAAGGAAGTTAAGAGTAAGTTTTTGCCATATATTCATTGTCCTTACGAATAAGTGTTTAAAATACTTTGAAGCTGATCTAACAATAAGTATATAAAACGTCAATCTTTTAAAGCTTACAAATCTATCGAAATAGCAATGTCATTAGTGCGTGTTGTAGCTTGTAAAACAAAAATATATAAATTGATTTAAATTGATTTAAATTATTTATTTATCGTCTTATTGTATGCAACAAGTAAATATCTTTATTCCCATCTCCACTATAATGGCCACTTTCATAGCCTGAAAAGCGGGGCAAAAATCACGTTTAATTCCCTCTTTTCCATTATATTGGATTAGCGGAGGTAAAAATTATTATTCCTGCTAATATAACATCGTCTAATTGTCTACGTTTCCAGTGAATTTAGTTAAAATTAACAAAATTATAACATGTAAATAGAAAATAACTTTTTAAATCTATAAACTGGCCACAATGGAGATGGGAATAAAGTACTATATGCAACACGAGACTAAAGTAGATTGTTCCCTTGGGTGATAACTGCCGCGGGAATAATCAGCGACTTTAGTCCCTTGTTACATAACGTACTGTTCTTACCGTCACGACCAAATAAAACGTTCAGTGCACAAATGACAAGAGCAATCACTAATTTTTACGTTTCTTATTTCAGCAAACGATAGACGAGTTCGCGACTCGAGTAGGTCAACAGGCGGTCGTATTAGTAGCGACGCCGGGCAAGCCAAATAGTAGTTATAAAGTATTCGGAGCGAAACCGCTGGAGGACGTAGTGAAGAACTTGAAGAGCGCGATAATGGAAGAGCTGGAGAATGCGCTGGCGCAGCAGGCACCGCCTCCCGTTCAGGACGATCCGTCTCTGTACGAGCTGCCGCCCCTCATAATCGACGGCATACCCACGCCCGTCGAGAAGATGACACAGGCGCAACTGCGCGCTTTTATACCCCTTATGCTCAAGTACTCGACGGGCCGAGGCAAGCCCGGTTGGGGCAGGGAGAGCACGAGGCCACCCTGGTGGCCCAAGGACCTGCCATGGGCCAACGTCAGAATGGACGCCAGGTCCGAGGACGAGAAACAGAAGGTACGCAGAGATCTAAGTTTCACTTCAGATAAAGGGATCTGTAGAGTAGAGAGGTCCAAGATATGTTGGAGCGACCATACTAACTAATCTCTCGCGTTACGATTTTGTTCACAAAGCAGATCTCCTGGACCCACGCCCTGCGGCAGATCGTTATTAACTGCTACAAGTTTCACGGCAGGGAAGATCTGCTGCCAGCATTCAGCGAAGAGGACGACAAGTCTCAGATCTTGTTACAGCAGCCGTCGGCGTCGTCGCAGCAGTCGGGAACGAGCAGCCAATCGCAACAGACGGTGGGGATCGTTCGCATCAGCAGTACTGGTTCATCTAAGGGAAACTGCTCGCCAACACAAATCATTGCCGCGTCACCCACGGCCCTAGCCACTGCCACTCACGTGTCAGTGGAAGGAGCTGAACGAGGCACATGGGCAAGTCGATCGATTACGAGACTTGTTTTGTGCTGTTTTATTTTTTCCGTTTATATACGGCCTTCAGTTTTGCTATTTTATTTACTCCTTTCTCTTATTTATGATCTTTCGCAGAAATTACTCGACTTGACCATGTTTATGCGCTATTGATCAACCATCGTCGATTGTCATCTCATGCATTCGAGGAAATGTGAATTTCTGTTGAAAGCTGTTAATTTCTTTATTATGATTTTCATCAATGTGTATGGTGTTTTGTTTCCCTTATTTGCTTTTATATCATTTCTTTTAAATTTTTATTGTCATATAAACATTGTACAGATGTGTCATTCATAAACAAAATTTAAATTCATTTATTTTAAATTTTGTACTTCACTGATGTAATATGTGTATCAATCGTTTATATTGATTTTTAATGCGATATCTCATTTATTAATTTATGCATTCATTCATTCATTCATTTATCCATTAATCATTCATTAATTGCATATGAAAATTTGTCACACTTATTGATAGTTATTAATTGCTAATATTATTTTATTTAGATGACACAATATCCTACAGTACTGCAAACGATAACGAATCCTGACGGAACGGTCTCCTTAATTCAGGTAGATCCAAGTAATCCAATTATTACGTTACCAGATGGTACTACTGCTCAAGTGCAAGGAGTTGCCACCGTAAGTGGAAACTTGGAATTTTTTCCTATTACAATCAATTAAATTATTTACTCGTAACATTAATAATACATTCGAAAATTTTTATTACGATATTCAATAAATATAACAATAATTCTATAAACGGAAGTCAAAATCAAAATTTCACAATATAAATCCAGCAAATAAATTTAATATTCACAATTTTGTATAAACTATATTTTTGTTCTAGATTCATGCGAGTCAAGGAGAGGTGCAAACCCTTGCAGAAGTAAGCAGTGCGGATGGTTCCAGTGTTGCGGTGGATCTAAACAGTGTTACCGAAGCTACACTAGGACAAGACGGTCAAATTATTCTCACCGGCGAAGACGGACACGGTAAAACTGTTTTCTATAGGCTCTGCACCGTCGCCGGCCAAGAACTACTTGAGCAGTGAATCGCGCTTATCGTTAGATTCCTCCTTGGACACTTGTTTATTTTGCATGTCGTATGTGTCACTTGTTGCGAAGTGACTAAACCCCACTTATTGTTCCATAATTCATATTCCGCCGAGTAGAGTTTGGTTAAAGAAAGAATATTTTTCTTTTCTGATTTTGGAACGTGTACATAAAGATTAAAATAAATCAAATCAGTGAAAGTAATTTCGAAAAAAAGAAGAAAAAAGTGAAATCAAATTCCGTATCGATGTTATTTGATGTTATTCGACAGTTTAAGAATCCATGCATCATCACTGACAAACATGGTGTGAATATCAGTCACATAGTTACTATAATTTTCAAATAGTTGTTTATTCTTGTAAATGACATCAAACTTCACTGCTAAAAACCAAGCATTTATTTATATGTATATGGGTGTACATAATACTTAGATGATATTGTTTGTAATCAACTTTACAATTTATATTACGCGAATAGTACAAATAATAAGCCCGTCAACTGATTGATTTAGGTACGTGATCTAATTTTGTTATACCAATTACAATCTTTATAAAATAATTAGTCAGGTCATGGATTCTTAAAAAGTATTCCTCGCGACAATCAAAGATTGCGTACTACAATAATTATAGACGAAAAACATTTTCTTGTTTTACTACCAACATTATACTTATCATCTAGTTTTACTTCAGCACGATAAAATAAATTTTCTGTAAATAGTAATTTTTTGTTGATGTTTTATTATCGCGTTTCTTATTATTTGGTGTTAAGTATTCTTTAGTTGTAAAAATATAAGTATTTATAGTAAATTGATGTTATTTTTTAAGTAGATGTGAACATAGCTTTATTTTCATTTACTTTAATGAAATCGAGGTGTGCAAGAAGAAACGACGTTTAATTTTTTTATGATTAAAAAACTTTTTTATCATCAAACATTATTTTTTGATTATGTAAGTATGTACGTTTTTCTTAATAGCACCCTCGTAATTCACATGTCATTATTTTAAGTTGCCATTTTAAGTAGTCCTTGTTTATTCTTGTAAAATTTATTTAAATGAAAGTTGTATTTCTAAGTACATTATGATACGAGTGCGGGAATAGTACATTACGATACGAGTGCGGGAAAGTAGACTTTCGTCTCGTGTGATGTTTACACCCGAGCGAAGCGAGGTCGGAAAGGCACACGAGACGAAAATCTCTTTCCCGAACATGTACCGTACAGCACTTTTTGATACGACGTGTGGAAAGTTCGATTTCGAGGACACGCTTTTTGCCGAACGTGCAGGAAGTCGAACTTTGCGCACGTAAGTGTCGAAAAAATATTTAATTATGCATGGCAAAAATACTTTTCAGTTATTTTAAATTGTTTTTAATATAAGTTCTCAACTTATTGAGACAATTACAATTAATTGTTCAAGTGTATTATTTGAAGAAAAAAAATTGTTGTTACCCTGGTGAAAATGTTTTGTAGAAAGAGAACAGTTATAAATATTGAAAGATCGTAAAAATATCTACCAATTGTTATAGTATTTACTTAATAAAAGAAGATTTTTTGAGTCACCAAATTTTATCAAGTAAGTTATATTTTATATGTGGTGAAATCAGTGAGCTAGAAAAAAAAGAAAAACAAAAAATATTTAATGCACTTTAAACTTCACTATCAAGAATTACGTTTTTATATTATAGACACTTACGGGCAATGTTTTTAGCACATATTTTTTTTTAACACGTTAAGCACAGTTTTCTCATAAAATTTAGAATAAATATAGAGTTTTTATAATATGTATTCGCTATTTTAATTTTTCTTTTTCATGAAAAAGAAAATTGTAATTTAAGGTGAGTACATTCACAAAATTTATAAAAAAAATAATTCGACACAGATTTTATTGGTTGAAGAAAAAAAATACCTTCGTTTTACATCTCTTTTCCGTCAACGATATTCTCACCAGGGATGTAGTGATATGCTTCGTTTAGTTCAATGTATATGTACTCTATATGATTTGTTAAGTAAACGAGAGCGGCAAAACGCTTCTCGTACAGTAGAAAAAGCGTTCCTCTAAGATTCTTGTAAGTAGTGAAGCTCTCTTTCTCGCGAGGACACAGAAACAAAGGACGACCGGTTGTTTGGCATTGTTACAGGCTACCCGGTATCAGTCTCGGGTGTTATAACGGTGCCCGTGCCGGCGAGCATGTATCAAACAATGGTGGCCAACATCCAGAATGACGGCACGATGCAGGTGATGCCGATGGTGCAGGTGCCCAAGGTTGAGCCTGGCAACGGCGAAACGAGCATCGAAACGGTGACGATTCAGGGCCACCCTACCATGACAATGATCAATGCCGCTGGCGAGCATCAGGTGCTCCAAGTCATATCCCTCAAGGACGCCAATGTTCTGACTAAGGCTATGCAAGCCGAGATTGTTAAGGACGAGGACAGCGAGCAGGCGCAGCAGCAGCAAGCCGCTGAATCCAGTCCCGAGTAAATTCAAGAATTTTCCGAATGGAAGAGATGAGGTTCTTCGCGAAGATTGTATAATATATATGAGAAACTGTTGGTGCGCGTGAAAGACTTGTTTTGGGCGCTCGTCATTCCACAAATTGTTATTTACAGTGCATTTAAGAAATTTCCAAGGAGAGGATGGGGAAATGTTGAAATTTGCGGTTATATATTTAGACCGATAATTTTTCACGGAGTATATATTGTACAACCGTTTTAGAAAGGATATAGAGACATCGAGAATTTTAGGATATTCTTTATCTTACGGTAGATTATTAAGCTTAAAGAGCGTAAAGTGTACATGCATTTTTAAGTTTATATAATTTAAAAGAAAAAATTGCAAAGCACAATGCAATTTTTATTTGAAAAAACCAAAACTTTCATTTCTTGGGAATGCATTGATTTTTTTTTTTTTTTATATTTATTAGTTGAGAATATTGTTTAAAACGTTGAAAATACTTTGATCCACTTCAAAATGTTCTTTGGAACATTATTTTGAATTAATTAATAATTGAATGTGCTTCAAGCCAAGTATGTGTATGTAGAATGATTGACTTAAAACTTGCACTTTCCAAAGATAACGTTGATAACTAAAGTTGTAAATAGTTAAGATAAATATTTACCTTATAATGCAATTGTTTCTTGCATTATTAATTCTGCAACAGTGACAGTAAAGTCCAGTGACTGATTCGTTTTTAAAATGAAGTTACTTTCTTTAATTTCTCAGTAAATATTCTTAATTATTATCAGTAATATTGATAAATTAATAATTTAAAATAATGTAAGATTATCTAGTCAAAGGAAAATTAGAAAATGGATAGATCTGATTTTGATATCTCAATCGACTGTTTGTATTTTGCTGTTTCTGTATGTCAAACATGCATTAATATTGTGGTCATTGGTATAATGCACATAGTTAATCATTGGTTTGACAAAAAAAAAAGAAAAAAAAAAGAGATATCAAACAGAATTAAGATTGGTCCAATGTAGTATAACTTAAACTAGAGTTTGAATTTTTTAATCTGAAAGTATAACAGATAATGTGAGAAAGAAGAATGTAGATTTTAGCCAAAAACATTTCTTCTGTGAAAGAAGAATATAATGAATCATGTAGATGGAAATTTGAAATTCGAATCCAAAAATATCATTTATCGCTCTAATTAATTCATAAAAAATAATTTCGTTCAGAAGAAATTAAGTTGTTTATAATAGTCAATAAAATAATATAATCAATACACCAACAGACTTACAATTCATGTTGTAGCACTGTTAAAAAGTCTTGAATTTTTCTGAGAGGTACAAATAGAAAGTAAGAGTTTGAAACTTGCGGATTCGAAATTTAAATACACATCATCTATTTAGCGCGAATTATAATATAAGTACTAGGTTTTGTAAAATACTTCAAAATCTTATATCTTTTGTTTGTTTAAATTTATTAATTTAATCTACCTATAATTATTTAGTTAGGTATAAGCATCTAATATTCTCATTAACTTTTCATCTATTAAAAATGGAAGTTTTTTGTAATTATTTATTTATTTTTTATTTAGATTTCTTATTTTAACTTATTTTTTAAAGTCATAAAATTTTTCTAAATTTAGATTGATTGTAGTGACAAACTGTGTGCAATTTTGAATAATTTATATTAGAATAATGTCATAAATTGATAATTATATTATGTAATTAGTCAAATATTTTTAAATAAATCTGGGTAATTATAATTATGCGACTAAAAAATTATGATGGTAAAAACTTGATTAATGTACAATTAATTTGTAAATTAATTTGTAGTTAAAAATGCAAAGTACTTAAACAATCTTTTTAATGTTTGAAAAAAATGTTATTAACAATAAAAACAACTCGATTAACTTTTCTTATTGATTTTCTATTCAAGACAAGAAGAACTAATTTTGAAAATGAAAAATCAGTACGTCTTTATGACATATGTTTGAACTCGCGCTAGAGATATGTGTATGATACTTTATTGCTGTGTACTTGTAATGTAATTTGTAAATATGTCGTCTATATGTGTCGCCTTTAAGCTTTGGTTATTTTTGGTGTAAAAAATCGAAGTCTGTTCCTGTCACATTCTTATTAAAAACAACAAAAGGAACTAACTAAAAAGAAAAATAATTAAAATACAATACATATACTTATGCAATTTCTTTCTACTCCAATCCCAACCACCAATACCAAGTAGATTGAAATAACTACAAAAATCTTTATTTAAACGAATCTTTTTTATTCAATTATCAATACCATAGAGTAACAGTTTTAAATAATGTACATTTCATGGATGTAGTAATTTTGTTTTATAACTAAATTCAATTGAATGCGGCCATTTCTATGAATTTAGACTAGTTTCAGAAACTGACCTTTAATGAATGTCTTCTGGATCTACGAGCCATAATTCGGGCTTATCATAGCCAAGTTCTTCAGGTGTGCTGATACCAAGCTCATCTAAGGTAGGTCTTATCTCTTGCAGAATGTAAGGATAAATTTTGTCAACATCCGATCCACATTTGTCCTTTACAGATTCCAGAAATCTGGTTGTGAGTGCATAGTCATTCAACCTCCTGCATGCTCGAAGAGCTGCACAGATGATTTTTGGTTCAGGTACAACATCCATACCTATAATTCAAAGAATTGGTTATTAACTTGTGAACTGAAAACTAATTCACAATATTCTATTTGGCAATTTTTTGTATCTATTATTTTACATGTTATTTCACTGGATATGTCAGATTGGGTTAATTTAAATCATCACAATGGTGCAAATAAATTTTATAACATTAAAATATTCTTCGAACCTAGGAAGTTCTATATATACTACACAATTCATGTTTATCGTTTTTACGCCATTTTTAAATTACATAAAAGTTGTGTCAAAAATATTCACTAGAAGAAATTCAAGTTCAAGCTGCTATTTGCAAAAGACCGTCGTAATAGTCGACATCGCGTTCAACTTCAACGCAATTCCAATTAGAATTGCTAAAGTTTCAAGCACATTCAGTATCTCAAAATAAGTACGCAGCGAACGAATAAAAACACGAGCTTGTGCAGACCAGCCGAAAATCGGAGCAGCAAGAGGATAACGACAAATACGACTCGAAAACATCCCGAAAAATTTACGCTGCTTCTAAAGCTAAAACATAGAGGCGAGAAACGGAGATGGACACTTACCAGCAAGGTCATTCATGGCCTTGCGGATTTCCCAATGATCGATGTCGGGTCGACTGAAGAACTTCTCGTACCTAGCGTCGAACTCCTCGTCGGTCTCGGTCTTACCGTGGCTAGCCCGGCTGGCCTGTACACCGATGGCAGCCGCCGTCCTCGGTGCCACAGCCTGGCGTAGACTCGAACAAGCGTGTCCAGCAACGATTCGCAGCATCTTCTCGGTTTTCTCTCTCGTCTGTCTACCTCCTGGAAATCTCTATCTCGCAGGCACGCGCTCGTAACTTGAGAGTCGTACCTAGCAGCAGCCCGGGTCGTTGCGTAAAAGGGTATAGGCACGTTGGGGGCGCTGCCTGCGCGACTAGAGGCAAAAGATGATCAAACAAGCTGATGGCGCTCTCGCAGTGACGCGATAACTGGATATTTAAGTTTTTGGCCAATCGTTAGATAGTTCACTAGAAAATGTGGTGAAGTTTGATTGGTCGGGGAAAAGCGCATTTTCTGGGACATAGTCGATGGTTTGAGGAAGCGCCCTGAGCTTTTTGTGGATATGTTCAAGTTTCAAGATATAGGTAACTTACATGATTTTTGACGCAAAGCGCAGATACTTAGAGAAAAGTTAGCAAAAGATATTTTATTTTGACGTACGTAGCGTTCGGTAACGTATTGAGAAATTTACAAGTTTCTATTTCATCAGTCGAGTGCGTTAAATTGAACGATTTCTATAATAAAAATTATTTACAGATAAATATACCTAGTAATACATATAGGTCTACTCGAATTTATTTATTCTACTCAAATTTTTTATAGTATATGATAACGATATAAATCGTAATACAATGTTTATAAAACGATTTCCTATTATATACGTTTATTCACAATCAATGACGTAACGGAGCTTTGCACCGACTAAGATTAACCGACTTGTCCTTTAGAAAATTATTTTCCTTTTTAGCCTTCATAGATTTCCCTCGAATTTTATTTCAAGTAATATTACTTATAATCAGCCGTGAAAAGCTTGCAGCAGCTGAAGGAATAGTACCCGCCGCTTGCAGGCTGACGTCATGAAAACACGAGCCTTTTACTACTGCTGCTCGCGTTGGCGATAACAACAGCAGCTGCGACAGGGTGGACAGGGGAGCACTTGGATCATGACGACAAGGACGTACTGCGTGCGGATAAACTGGTTGAGCTCGCGTCAAAGCTTTGAAGAATTGCGAATACGGCAGTTCTGAAGTCGGAGTATGCTAAAATAGTGCTGTATATAAAGTATGTGTGCGTGAGTGTTTCTCTGTCTCTCTCGTGCGCATGTGGTATATTCAATATTGGCGCTGGTGCGCGAGAGCTTCTCGCGATCCCGACACGGGCACGGCATTATACAGCAGTGAAGAGCGAGAGAGAGAGAGAGAAAGAGCGAGCAGTGGCTGCTGGCAGCAGTGGTGGTAGTAGTATAGTGCGGCAGCGGCGACGACGACGGAGAGAACGCGCGCACGACGGCGGTCGAGAGAGTGGTGAGCGAGGGGACGACGTAGAAAGGGAGACAGAACATGGCCGAAGCCATTGTGGACGGTACTTCGCCGATGACCCGTTTTTTTTGCCACCGATGCAGCGTCGAGATTGAGCACTTGCTGCCGGTAAGTGCGACCAGGACGACGGGAACAAAGATTCCTTCTACGGACTGCTACTTACTGCCTTGTCTGCGTAAAGTGCGTAGCACGCGCGTGCAAGCCAGGCTGCCCGAGTATATGTGTGTGTGTGCATGTGCGTGTATATATCTATCTATCTACTTGCCGAAGGGGATAAGGAAAAACGAAGCAGAGACACACACATGATCCGAAAGCATGCATCGGCATATATCGTGTGTGATTCAGCGCCAGAAATCTCAGGATTATGAGTTCACACTCTCTCTCTCTCTCTCATTCTCTTTTCTTTAACTCTCCCCTCCCTCTAGCTCACTGCGAGCTTTTCCGCCTATTTTCGGCATAACTTTTATTATATTGGGAACACGCGTGGGCCGACAGGAAAAGAAAAGGTCCCCGGATGCGCCGGCACACGCCACTGGTCTGACGAAATCTAGGCACCTACACAGCTTGCCTGCGACCACGCGCGTGAGCCCCTGGCTATTGGTATAAACCAATAACCAGGTCGACCTTCGGCTCTTCCTCATTTTCTCTGCTCTCGCATATGCTCCTTTATTGCGCGCCTTTCTTGTACACACATGATGCACACACACACACTTCTTTTCCAGATAATTCTGTTTAGTTTAGACATCGCGACAGTCTCTGACACGCGCGCTTAGCTTGTTTTCTTGGCAACTCGTCACTCTTCATTGACTGATAACGCGCTCTCTAATCGTGTTTTCTGTTGTCTGACAGGATTACACCTGTCCAAGATGTTCTACTGGATTCATCGAGGAGCTGGAGAGAGGTGCCGACAGTGGCTCTGGGATGGATATGGATAACCATGACCACAGTGACATAGAAGTAGATGTTACTAGTTTCAATGACGTATGTTTGGTTTGGTATTCGTTGGTGGGCAATTATGCTGTAGACAAATTTTCTACATTTTGTCTCCAGCAGCATAATTAGCCTGTGATATCTACTTTTCGATTTTATATACTTGTATAATTTGCCATTACCTCATGCAGAAATTCAACAGTTATGTTATGAATTCTGAATTTGAAATTACTTTGAAGAAATTATATTTACTCATAATGAATCAAAACATTCTACTATTAGCCAACGAAAACAAAATTTTATAAAAATTAACACTGTTAAAATGTAAGTATATTATATTATAACTTTTTAGTTACAGTTTCCTGATTCCCTAAACTTGCCAGTGAGTTTAATTAGAGCAGCAGCTTCAGCCACAGAATTTGCAAGAAATCCTGGAGGTAGAAATAATGGTTTCAGAAGGAGGAATCATACAAATCAAGAGCCATCAGATGGTTCACTTCAGACGCCAAACACAAGGTTTTACAATACTCAATAAAATGAAGCTTGATTCACTTTCATTTTCTAAATTATTTTTAAATCTAATTCCAAGATATTACAATGCAGTCCACAATGCTATTGACTTTCTCCAACATTATAGATATCTTGAACTAAACCTTTTTTATATATGTTTCTTACTTATCTTGTATAATTAAGTCAATGAAAATGAAATTTTGAAGTCTCTTGCATTGCTTAATGAAAAAGCAATAATTTACAATATTAGATTAAATTTAAAATTTGCAGTTCTAGGAGTCACCAACAACAGCAGCAGCAACAATCATTGCTGGTAGATAGTTTAATATCCGATCTGTTTTTTAATTTTTCTGACATTGGTCTTGGTTTTCCACAAGGACAAGGTGGACAACAACCTGTGTATGTATATTTTTTTCAATTTAATAGTGCATCAATAATATATTACGCATCTATCGAGAAGAAAAAATGGACAGCTCACAGATCGTGTAATTCGCGCCTTTGGATCGAGTGGCAAAGACGAGATGTGGGCTGGCCAATTTTCCTCCCGCCATGCGTATACTATTTTTCACCCTATCCAGGCAGCAGCGAAAGTACTTTTGGCCAGGGTATGGTGAAAAAGTTGAATAAGCAATAATATGTAGTTTTTATACTTACACATATAAGGGAGAGGATGGATTGACGCAAGTCACTGTCTGATCTCTATTTAAAATAGGTGTTACTAAGATGTTCTAATTAATTAATCTAGATTCGATATTAGACTGTTCTTGGGAAATCCAGGAGATTATGTTTGGGGCCAAAGTGGACTGGATTCTATTGTTACACAGTTATTAAATCAAATGGATGGTACTGGACCACCACCCTTACCTCAAAAACAGATTGATGAAATACCTACTACAATAGTATCACAAACACAAGTCGGTAAGTAGAGCAGTTATTATTTTAAGGTGAGAGTATTCTCATTAATCTAAATATAGTTTTTGTCATTCAAATATTTTAATTTATTATAGATTTGAAACTACAGTGTTCAGTGTGTTGGGAAGACTTTGTTTTTGAAGAGCCTGTAAGACAATTACCTTGTTTACATTTTTACCATGCACCTTGTATTGTCCCATGGTTGGAATTGGTAGGACTGATAAATATTTATTTTTCATAGTTTTTAAAATCAATTTATACTCATTTTGTTTTAGCATGGGACCTGTCCAATATGTAGACAAAGTTTAGGAGATCAAACAACAAGTGATGCAAATCAAGATACAGTTGGACCAAGTTTAGCTGCCTTATTTAGGTAAATGTTATTTAAGCATTGTGTGATCATTAGAACGAAAAAAAAAATTAATTTAATCAGTCACAGAAGTAAAAAGATTATGAATAAAATATTATTCTAGGGCAGCTAATGAGGCCACAAGTAGTGGAACATCTTCGGCATCTTTAGGAAGCAGTTCAAGAAATGATTCACCGAACGAAATTTGAAATGAATTTGCGAATTTCATACTAATTGACTACCTTCATGTAGGATAATGCAAACCGAATTTTTCACCCAATCATATGAATCTTTACTTTTGTTTCTTGTGAAAATATTTTGGTTCTTGATATTTTTTAGGCCCGACCGCCGTTCGGGAGAGCCTTATTATTATTTTCAATTTTTACTTAACACGAGAACTTTTATAGCTAAATTTGACTTTTGGCAAAGGACAATCGAAATTACTTGTAAATTTTGCTTCTAAAATTGAATGTATATGTATGAAATTTTGTCTCGATTCTTCCGTTTATTTACATTTTGTAAATTTTATCTTTTTCATAACACAAATTGAATAGGTTTAATACTTTGTATCTTGTTTAATTTTTTTTTTTTTTTTTTTTTTTTTTTTCAAACTGTTTAATA
>UXGD01000778.1:0-46575 GCA_900474315.1 Torymus auratus
GTCTAAGAAAGCATGAGTTTCGCTTATCCAGTTAGAGATAGTTTTTTGTTTAGGATAACATATTTACTTTTCGATTTAGAAATCCGTTGCCATTCAATTTTTTTTAAATAATATAATTCGAATTTATCTCTTACACGCAGACCTTTACTCTTGAGTAAATACATAACAGCTTAATAGAAAAACCGAAAAGTGAAATCAATTACAAACCTAATTAATTAAAAGGATCCTACGTCATTCTTAAGTGAAAGTAGAGAAAATTTTGGGGAAAAAATCGATCACTTCTTTTAGTTCTCTTTATACTGTCTTCAGAAAGTAACTAATTAAATGATACCGTGCTATGCCGAAGTGAAAGTGATTTTAAAATGTTCTCCAAAAATGTAAAGTTATTCGGATGAAAAGTTATAGGTACTACGATTCATTGATGACGATGTCTAAAATTATGGAAAATAAGATTTAAAGTTGTTAGAGGATAGGTTATTGCTATGTTAATAAATTTAAAACAGCATCTTTGTCAACCTTCCAAATTTGAATACGAATATTAATGTTTTTTTTATAAGCGAACTTAATTTAGTGAAGAAAACGTAACAGCAAATAAGTTTTCTTTTTATTCAAGCAGAAAAATTGACTTTAAAGTTTGTAACATTATCACTTGAAGTTATTGATCAAGTCTCGGAACAAATTAGCAAACATTATAAATGACTAAAATTTTATTTATAAATCACAACTAATTACTGTTGATTATCAACCAGTAAACATTTTACTAACTGTTTTATACACCAAAACGTCATACATTTATAGAAATACATTTGCAAATACAATGTTTGTTGAATAAAAAGAGCAATCTCTAAATATTTAACTGTTCAACTAATAATAATAGAATGTTTCTAAAATTAATACAATCCTACGTACTTATCTTTGTTTTTCAAAGACAAATAGAAAAACAATTTTCGCATGCCACAAAACTAGTGCGAGATCTAAAATTAATTATAAAAAATGTTTTCGCGTTCGCCAATTGTTTTGCGTTGTAAATTCCGTCCTCCAAATACGAACCATGACACGATTCTCACATTTTATTTCTAGCCACCACCAGCAACAGCACACACGTGTCAATAATAATATTCTCAAAACAACATCCGCTGGCCACTCTTAAATTAATCATTCCACGCTCGATTTCGCCAATCGAAATAAAAATACTTTTAATAACCGCGCGCGTTTCCCCTTATCTCCCACACTGTTAACCAAAACAAGCCGAAAGGATTTTACGCGGAAAAAAATACCATCACGCCGGCACTTTGTCATAATTTTCGAAAACGGTCGCGATATGCGTTGGACGCTATAGCCGCACATCAGGGTCTTATCGCGTCATGGCAGGCAGGCAGAGATATCTCGAAACTTCCTCCGCAGCGGCGACGTCCAGCCGGAAGAGAGGCTGCTTTGGATGCAGGCGACGCGCCGCCACCGCCGCGCGCGCAGACTTATACCTATACCATCCTCTCTCTCTCTCCTGGCGACCGCGTCGCTGTCCAACGCGTAAAAACGTGGATGAAATATTTTAAATCGAACGCGCGGCAGCAGCGCCAGTCCCTAACGAGGACGCGGCGACTAGCTCTCGTCAATTGACTCGTTTCATTAAAACAAAAAAAGTAGAGATGCGTGTGTACGTAACGTTGTTCGCGGTTCGGTTTCATTATTTTTTTTCTTTTTTCCTTTTGTCCTATCGGGAAAATAGCCCGCGGCACATTTTTCCGCGAGTGGTACGGTTGTGCAATACATTGTGTGCGCCAGGGGAGAATCGTTCGTTTTGCATTACGCGCGTTTGAATTGAAAAGAATTGCGCGCCATAATTCGTGAATTTTAGAACAGTAGTGTATATGAATGTGGGGTATAGCGTTTATTGGTTGCTTTATTTCGATGAAAAGTACAATTGCTAAAGTTACAATATGTTAAACTACTGTACAACACTATCTCACCAATCAAATATAAAATAATACCGGAAAAATTATTCGATTAGTGATGCGACTGTTATATTTAATAAATGAATCATCGAACCATTGAATTTCTAAAGTTGAAACGAAATACGAACGACAAATATTTTTATAAATGAGTCTTTAGGTCATTAACCTCTGGAATTTAAAATTTATCACGGATTCTTGGAAAAACTCTCAACAATTGTCCCTCTTACGAATAATTTTCCAAAAGTGTCCCTTTAGCTGGCCTCTGGTTTTCCCAGAGTCAGCCAAAGAAAGCGACGTAAACCTCGTTCGCACCATGGCTACACCGTAAATCGACGCTGGTGGCAGCTCGGCGACATGTAGCCGCCCGCGCGTAATTGATCGCAAGTGCACGCGTGTATATATACCTGTCGCGAGCAATCCATCGCCTTTAACAATCTCCCCTTTTCCCTTCCGGCCCTCAGTACGTAACCCTCAATATATATCGGCCACATATATCCACCCTCCCTCAACATGAACACAACCACACACACACACGCATACACGCAAGTTGAATAACTCTTGCAGGGACGAACTAACGATTGACCCGTGCACCGGGTCACGTGCGCGCTGTTGTTGCAGGTGTCGAGGCGAGCGACGCGCCAAAGAAGAAGGGCTTCTTCAAGAACTTCTGGAAGCGCTCGCGCCACTATTCCCTGGAGAACCAATAGCCCAGGTGCGCCAGGGTAGCCAATCGCCAGCGACAGGGACAGCGGCCGGGAGGCGGACAGCGGCTCGCCACAGCGGGCCCGATATCGAGCAACCCCTGCTGCTGCATCGTCCAATAATGCGAGCAACAGTTTTGCATCTCGATGCACGCGGCAGCGGCCTCCTCCTCGCGCGCGACAATTACGACGATGATAACGATCATGACGACGATGATGATGATACTGCTGATAATGATGACGATCACGTGCGCCTTTTCTCCTTTATTTCGCGATTGAAATCGTCTTTTTGGTCTCCGCGACGTTGGCTATTGCGGCTCTCTTCGAGGACGGGCGCGGCTGCGTGTCTTTGTGACGGATCGGCACTAGCGCGACGGGGTTTTTAATGCAGAGGGTGATCCGGATATTCGAAGTTTTTGATATAGCCGAGTAAGCGTTATTATACGGACGTAAGGTTATCTATAACAAGTTTTTAACACGACTAATTATGGGCAATTAATAAGTAACAAGCGCGTGGCAGTATTTACGCGCGTATAACTCGAATGTCCGGATGTTTGTAAGATGATGATGTCTGTGTGGACCGGGGACACGAGCCTGTTGCTCTGTCCCCTGGATTTTAGATTTGTTTTAACGCGCTGAATTAGCCGGTGTTCAGTGAATATACATATACATATATATTATTGGGGATTCGCATCGAAAATACGACTGCCAACCTTTCGTGTAAGTTTCTATAAGCCTAAGACGTACATTTTTACATTGACTTTAATAAAGAAAAAAAAAATTAGACTAAGCTTACGATATATTCCTAAAGAAAGGACTTTTCTAAACAAAAAATAAAATAAACATATACGTGTATTTTCAGTGCGAATTCTCACGTTTGAAGATAATGCCTACATAAGTGTACAAAGTTATTAGCGAAGGGTGTATTATCGCGAGACCGTCGCGCTAGGCCGATTCGATGTCTCTATTTAACGACATTCTAAGCGACGTCTTTAAACGGTTAACATGTTACATTGAAGTCTCTCTGCACAACTAAACTGTTTTTTCTAAAACAAAAAGTAACAAAATATGTATGAATTAGAAAATGTAAGAAACATTATGCAAGAGCTTTTCCGAACGATAAGTAACGGTGTTGTAAATAATACTTCTTTTCTCGCCGATTCCTGTCCTCGAAGATGCAAGCCAACGACGAAAAACAAAAAAAAAAGGAAAAGCGATGAGCCGCTAAAATTGTCGAGTTAAAAAGTTCACACACTTGGGAGAACGGAGGTGGAAAACAAAAGGTAAACGAAAGGATAACAGAATCATCGTTGAGCTGGGGGAGAGAAAAAGAAAGAGAGAAAGAGTATTTTTCCCGTCGCTGGACATTCGCCGATGGATTGTCTACCCTGACGTCTATATAACGATATATTTTATAATCTTCGTTTTTTTCATTTTGTAAACGAGCTTTTACAAGAGAAAGAGAGTATATGATGAGAAAACGAGAGAACGAAAGAGAGAGAAAGAAAGCGAGAGGATTGCGTCGCGGATCAGTGCGCGGCCCTCGAGACTCACGTGGGCCCTCGAGGGCGGCGAGAGAACGATGTAGAGACACAGAACGAGATCGACGACGAGGGCTAGTGCCAATTAATTTTTCTTCTCTTCTATACTGCGTTGTTTTATTTTTTAATATATATATAGAGAGAGAGATTGTTTTATTTTTTTTTCTTATAAAGAGAAGGGACTACCCTGCATTAGGGGGTTTTCTCCCTCTCCCGCGGTCGTTTGTTTTGCCCACTTGAAGTTCGACGAGTCGATCCGGTGCTCGACCGAATTGTTTTCCGTATAATGAATTTTTCGCGACACACGCCGCGCGCGACGTTCACTTTTTATTCTCCTTTTGCACCTCACCGAGTTATATATTTCCTCGATTGAAAAAGGAGCCTTTGTAAACCACACGTTGATATTTCCTCTTTTTACTATTTTTTCAATAATACGCAGCTAAAAATAATAACGCGCGATTCTCGTCTCCCGCGGGAGACGAGGAGAGAGATTCCGAGCGAAGCTATATATGTTGATTGAGTGTGGATTATTTGCGACTGTATATCTGTTCCTTTGAGATGAGAAAAAAAAGAGTAAAGATAAAGTTGTATAACGAAAGTGCGATTTACATACAGTTTTTAAACGTGTTTGAGGTGTCTTTTGTCTCAAACGTGGGCCGCGAGTTTGTCTATATGTAACTCTATAATGCCGAATAATTTTTCATACGTATCGTATATAATAAAAAAAGAGTGTATAGGTATGAGAAGGGGGAGGAAAGGAAAAGAGCGATGAGAATGTACAATCGGGCCGAATGTCCAGCTCCAGATCGCGATATGTAATAATCGCGTGAAATGAAAACATACACACACACACACTTAACTGTGAACGGAACAAACAAGAGATTAAAAAAGATGAAAAGAAAAAAACATAAGCAAATTTTGCTATTTCTATGGGGTTTGAGAATAAACTCATTTTTGCACAGGTAAAGTCAGAATCTTCTATTTCGTCTTGTTTTTTCTGAAGTGAAGGGAGCGGAAAAAGGTTTAAAAGTATAAATAACAAATAAAAAAAAAGGACAAAAAAAGATAAAAAAGATAAACTTTGTTGTCGTGATGCTGGATAGGCTCTGGCTACCGAAATATACATAATGTGTTAACGTTCGCACAGACCATGTAAAATGTATGCAATGTGATTCAAGGAGATACCGTTTTTTAGCGACCGTTGAGTTTTAGGGAGGATGACTATGGCCCGACGACGACAGCCGTCGGCCGTTTCGTGTTCTATGTAATTTTGCAGAACGAATCTTGCGATGTGTGAACGAAAGAAAGATAAAGAAAAAAAAGTAAAATAAAAAACAAACTAACCCCGGCGCGCCCCGCGCGCCAGTCTCTTTGTACCTTTGTGAAAAGTCGTGATTTCTGTATGTGAATACCAAATTCGTCGTGTTTCCTTTAGGTCTTACCAGAGAGCAAAAAAATAAAAGAAAACATTCGTATATGGCGAAGAAAGCTATATGATTGGTTTCGTGAACGTCCAAATTGATGCAGGAGTGAACAAGATAAGAGATAATGTATAACTTGAGCAAAAAGATGAAATGAGGAAATTGAGAACACAAGAATGAGACGAGTGTAGTTATGATCGAAGACGAGTTTGTTGGCGCGATCGTATGAGAGAGAGGGAGATTTTCGACTTCGGATAAATCACATGCGTTTATCCAGGACGATCGAGAAGAACTTGTATCATGCGATTATGCGTACACCTGATTTAAGCGAGAGAAAGAGAGGAAGTAAGAGCGAGAGTGAGAGAGAGAGCGGTATAGCAGTGGATGAAGCGTGTATGCTTTGCGTGGCATCGTGTGCACGGTGACTACGACGACGACGACGACGAGTGGGCGTGAAAACGAGAGCGAGAATGCGATGATAAGACACGAGAGCGAGACTGAGTGAGTGCGTGCGCGAAAGTTTAAACCACAGAGAATGTTAATGATACAATATTATTGATACGGTCGCAAGTTTATAGGATCATTAACATGTTGTAATGTTGCTAATAATTCGATTACACGTCGCGGTAACGATAACGGTAATAATATTCTTAATGACATTATTATGAATGATGAATACACGATTAACGAGATTCTAGCTGATAATATATTAATTACTACGATGAAACGATCACCGGTAATGCGATTATTATATTTAATATAATTTTTAAATTATAAAATAAATTAATCGTAGAAACTGTACAACCCTTGTTTGTGTTTCCTTATTTTTCTTCTATCAGTACCTATACAGCTGACCTACATATCAAATTTATGCGTTCAAACTAATCATCAAGGTAAGTGCTAATTTAACTACCTTGTTATTACGGTATAGTTACGAATAAACAACAAAGTCTGCTACGCGATTCTCTTTTTAGCAGAAAAAATATACTGACATCAATCTTGTCAAATTTTGATAAAACTGCAGAAATTAACGATTAGATAATTTCAGTAACCTTACATTTCATTACTGAACAAGTTGAAATAATAATTATAAGGCTATAACCATAATTCGGCTCGACAGATTTCCAAGCCAGCTGTCATCGAAAGTCATGACCTACATTTATGTATAACGCTATCCTTGAACTGCGAATAAATTAAAACGCGATAAGCAAATAATAAAGCACGAAATTCGCGAAATCCGAGGAAAAATCCATATAAGCTTGCACGTTTCACCTTATTCGCCAGAACGAAATAACTCGCGACCCCTGGACTTTTCATTTGAAAAAGGAAGTCGATCGAAGTCACGGCGCGGAATCTTCCAGTCCACAAAAGGCGTCTCGCGCGCACACAGGACGCTCTCTCCCTCTCTCTCTCTCTCTCTTACTCTTCCGAAGAGAAACCGAGCGAGAGAAAGAGAGAAAAAAACCTCCATCCAAGGTTAATAGCCTTTTTCTACGGATTCACGCGATCGCGCGATGTGTATATACAGTGTCCTAGCGTTTCCCCACTGCGGTCGCGGGCGAGCCTTATCAAGTGGAAAAAACGAAGTTTACAGGCGCGCACGCGCTCGCCGCGGGAATTAACGTCGCCACGTATACGATATGTAGAAAACGAAGTTGGAAGGAGAGAGCGAGAAGTCGTTTGCAGGAAATTCGACGACGAAGGACGACAAAGAAAGAGAGAGAGAGAGAGAATGCGCCGTTTCCGGCGTCTCGCTGCCGCCGGCGACGTCGTCGTCGTCGTCGTCGCAGCAGCGTCAGGCGTTGTCCTTGCGCCGTTTTATGCGCGGCGTGCACAATTTACGACACCGACGGTGGTCATAGGTATAGGTATATATACCTGCGGTGAGCTGTACATATACACCTTCCTCCAGTGCAAAATCGGCGTCTTGGTTCTTTTCTCTCTTGGCGATGGCGTGACGGGAAAAGAAAATTTTATAGCTGAACTTTGAATGATAATAAAGATGTTGTCGAAGAAGCGAATAATGCAAACTTAATGGTTTAAGGCTTTTTTTTGTCGAAAGTATCTAAAGTTCTTTTATTCCAAGTATATAATAATAGTAACAAAATCTTTTTACAGCGTTTAATTTGTTTTAATAACATTAATTATATTAGAGCTTTTCAAGGTAATAAAGAGATTTCACGAGTGGAACAAAGTCTATATGTTGCGGAGTATTAAATTAATTGTATAATGTTATAAGGTATGATATCACAAAAATGTTCTTATACTTGCTTACAATGATGCTATCGTAATGTAATTGAAATTGAAAAAAAAGAAGGACACTGGTGTTCCCAATTAGAAACAGTAAGTAATGGAAATTAATAGAAACAAATTGTTCACAAAAAATATTCGAGGAAGGAACGACTTCACGAGCGTATAGCTTTTTTTTATATACTAAATAACACACACAAAGCGATGAGCAATAAAACAAGAAAAAAAAAACATGAACAATGAAAGGAGAGAGCGTGCGTGTTTTACACATAAAAGACACGAAATAAAGTCTCAATGAGGCATTATACTCGTTTTTTTTTACAATATCAATCACTTCAATTTTTATTCCTTTTCCTTGTTTATCAATAAAAATCGTTACATAGGTAGTTCGAGCCGCTGCTTGGCCATTGTTACTTCTTTTATTTTTTTTTTCCCCCTTATTTATTTAATCTCATATCATCATCTTTTGCACGATTCGACAAGCAACCAGTATTACAAGTTACAGTAATAGTAGCAGTAGTAGTTACAGTAGTAGTTTATAGATATTTTCTCTTCTTCTCGTGTAGCAGTTTCGTTTTTTTTCTTTTAGAGCGACAATGAAATGACACAACCGCATAAAACACGACCTGAGGCCAGACGACGACGACGAGCCATCGCGAGCGCCAGAAAGAAGACACGCTTATATATAATTAACGTATATAAACTTTTTCGTTAAAATACGAGAGGGAGAGAGAAAATTTCCCTTTCATTCCGCGAGACATATATATATACTATGGCACGTTATATGCTAGTTGAAAAATGCAAGAAGAGAATTCGAGAATATATACGCGCGGCAATAATAATTAGCTCCCGCTCCTCACTGCAGCGCTTCCGCGAAACGAGGTATTCGCGTAAAGTGCGCTTGCGGGGTTGTTCGCGCGCGAGTGAAACTTTCAGCGTGCACCGCGCTTCGTTATTAATATCAAAGCTCTCTCTCTCTCTTTCTCCGGACGCTCGTAGGCTCGCCTTACCCGCGTTTCCTCATTTCGCTCGCGAGCTGTATGAGATGCGTGTGAGTGTAAATGTATGTATGACTTATCGTTTGTATATGTGTAATGTAATATTTCTTTCTTTATTATACGAGTAAAAATTCGCGTGTGTTTTTTTTCTTTATAATATATATATATAGGTATATGACGAATGTATGAATCGATGTTTGTGTGTATGTGTATGTTTTTGTGTATAATAGCGACTCATCATTCTTACTCTGTTATTCATCTTCTTTTTTTTTTTATTATTTTAATCTTCATTAAACGCGCCCCCCGGTCCCATTCTATATAATAAAAATCTCAGCAAATACGACACGTGCGTGTCCCTCTCTCTCTCCATGTTAATAATCATCGCACCACATGTTTCTCCACCACACACCCCCTAGCGTCGTTTTATTTTTAATCTAAACCTCGCCTGCGTAGTACTTCCACCTTCTCATATCCAATCTTCGTCAATAAAACCACCCTCCTTCCTTCTTAACATTCTCACTTCTTTTTCTACTGTCACTTTATTATATCTATCCTTACACGTAGCAATAATGAGATAGTAAATAGCTAAAAGAAAGTGTACCGCGCGCGGTTGTTGTGCGACACGGGCCAACACACGCACGCATGCAGCCGCGTGAGATGTGGCGAGCCAGCGCACACGCGCGCGTCTCTTTTTTCGCTCCTTTAATTTTGCCCCTCCACATTCTTCGCCTTCGAGAGCACTCCTTTCTACACGGCGAGAGACTCAAGCGGCGTGTCGAACGTTTCCGAATGATAATTTCTTCTTCTCCTCCTTTTTTTTTTATTCAAAGTAATGAGAAAATTAAAGATTTTTTTCGAATAACTATATACGGTAAAATTTAGAATTGAAATTTAAAATACATATACTTGATTGTTTCATCAAGCTATCGAAAACAGAGCTCGTTAAAACGGTATACTTAAGAAAGAAAGCTCCGAATATTTTTTTTTTCGAAAACCAAGCGGAGCGTGAATTTTTAAAAAGCACACCAGGCGGAAAGTGGAACCCGGGCGACGAGCAATTCTCGCGATAAGTATATATACCTGGGCCGCGCGCTGCAATCGTACAGCCGGATTCAATTCGGTGCACTCACGGTAAAAAAGGAGCACTCCTGGCAACAACGTATATAATGCACGCACACTTATGTGTGTGCCATCACAGCGCTTTCTCGCGCTTGCGCCAGCTCGCTCGCCGCACGTGAGATTGGCCTTTTTCACCTCTCCTCTCCAACCGTAGTCATCACGCACGTACACACATTTACAACCGAAGTTTCTATACTCTTCTCTCAGCTACGGCAGCTTCCACACATTATCGTCATGTTCGATGCACATGTGTATGTATATGTATGTATATATGTAAAAAACGGAGCTCTTATCAAATCCCGGTCACACTCGTTTAAACGCGCGTCTATGCGATTCTTCTATGTAGCTGTATATATGTGCTTCCTGCGAAAATTTCAGTTATCGTCGGACGCGCTCACACTCTCTCTTCCTCACGCACACGTGCACACACACTTGTCTTTTGCTCGGTGTATATAATATCATCGACTTCTCGGTAAAGTCAGCGTGTATAGAAAGACTGTAATCTAATGGCGATGCCGCGGCGGCCGGTGCGAGCGGAGACCGACACAGACACACACACATACCGATAGCGCGTTATCAGCCTCCCTCTGCACCGTCGCGCAGTCATCGTTTTAACTCCTATATGTAATGCTCAAAGTACAAAATCTGCTTTTTCTTATTCCTTTATTTTGTATGAAAAAATGCTTGCGGTCGCCTGCTGAGTATTATTCTTATTTTCGCTATTCTTTTTTTATTATTGTATAATTATCGTTATCATTATCATTGTTCCTGCATGCGCCTTTGTCACTTCGTTCGCGTCTCTTTCTCTCTTTGTACGTCTCTGTACGTCTCTGTCCGTCTGCGCGTGTATGTGTGCCTATATACGAGCGGAGAAAAATGGAAAAAGAAATATATATATATGTAGACAAAACGGATTAAAAAAAATAGAGAGCACCGCGGGAGCGCGCCAACGGCACACACGCGCGGATGTATAAGCGCTCGAGAAAAGCTATATATTTCTGCTGTGCGTGTATGTGTATGTTATTTGTTTGTGTGAAAGCGAGCGCATGTGTGCTTCGGCGTGCGTATATATATAGGTATGCATCGGGAAAAGTAAAAATACGAGTTGAGAGAACAAAATCTAAGGGAGAGGAGAGACAGAAAGATAGAGGCGAGTAGAGAGAGAAAAAAAAGAAATAAAACCAACGAAACGAATCCCCGAACGCAAAGAAGAGCAAAGGACGAGTAATAGAGAAAAGAGAACGGAGGATTCAGAAATAAAGAGATAATCATGTGGATGGATGTTGGAGGTTTTCACAAAGTACATATCGAGAGTCGTTTTTTTTTCGTAAAATGTAAACCTTAATGTATTTGTTTTTTTTTTTCATCATGTTTTTTTTTCATCTCATCCGCCAATAATAAGAAATTGTATCTTTATGCTGCTGTTATATATTGTTGCTGTTGTATATCGTTTAAATATCACTGTTGCCTGGCCGCTGCTGCTGTCGTTGTTCATCCTTCCCCCCTTCAAACTCGCGGGGGTAACAGCTTGCCTCGTACTCATGGGCGTGTGTAATTGTATATGTATGTGTGTACGAAAAAAATGTCTCTCCTCCCGCTTCTGGTTCCTCTTAAAAAAGTATATCAAGCATGGGGGTCGATCGATGGAGGAGGCTGCTGCTGCTGCTGCGTGTGCGCCGACGACAGGTCGAGAGAAGAAGGCTTTTCCAACGGAGTCGTCGTCGATCTTCGGTGAGAAATCAAAGAGACGAGCGCCGCCCTGCTGTTTTTCCTGCGTCTATATGGGTATGCGGCTCGGGAAGCTCGAGAGATATGCGAAATGCATCTCGAGTGTATAGGCGATTGTGTGGCTGTGGCTGTATTGTGCTATGTCTGTATATATATGTTTATAATACGTGTCGCTGTATATATGTGTGTGTGAAAACTGAGCAGCGGGCCCGCGCCGCTGTCGCGCGCATGTGGCGCCGGCGCACGTTCTTCCCGTCGCTGATTATTTCCCTTTTTTTCTTTATTCCTTTAATCTTCTTTTCACCCTTCTTCTCTCACTTCGTCGTTTTCTTTCTTCTTCATCTTCTTCGTCTTCTTCTTCTTCTTTTACTTCATTTATAAAATCATCGTCGACCGCATCGGTTGTTTAGTTTTTGTTTTAATTATTAATTATAGATATTTGTGTTGGGTCCCAAAGATCACTGCAACAAAAGAGGAAAGAAGTGCGTCGTTAGAAAATATATTTATTTTATACTGATAGCGGAAGTTTGTTTGATGGTGATAAAGGAGAAAAATAGTTGGGTCGAAATGATATTTTACAGGCACGTGTAGTGGAATGACAATGAGGAAAATTGTAATAATAAATATGAAGATGCGCCTTGTGTTATTACGTGGTTTAATCAAACAGATGTAAAAAAAAATGAATAAAAAATGTGTATTGAGAAACGTATTTGCGATTTATATTCAAACCGTGAAGAAGGAATGTATACAAAAGTATTTACAATTACGCTGCTGCTGTTGCTGCTGCGTTGCGTCTTTCAGCTCGCGACAGGTCTGTGTATCTCTTATTACTTTTCCTATTCTTGTCATAGCCGTCATCGCACGCAGCTAATATAAAATAACCGACGGGTGGAGATAGAGACTTTTATGCTAACGTTGGCGGTAAACCCGATAGAAGCTTCCTTTACAATTATGATAAATTAACATTTTCTAATTATATATAAGTTTTATTTATCATTATATAGTTTGAAAATTCTGTTTTTTTTTCGATTTGAAATAACAAATATAAAAACTTTGTTGACGTGTCTATTTTTAGTTATTCTTTTTAACAAACTTTTACTTATGATATCGAATTTCACAGGAAAGTTAAATTAGGATTTGGCAAACATACCCGATACGTTAAAACGTGTGAATAATGAGCGTTAAATATAGTGCTTTCAACAAAAATAACTTTAATTGCATTAACATCGGATAGTAGCTTTCATTTGTCATGTATCCATTATATATTCAAAAAGATCGCAAACCATTAATTCAACCAAAGTACCTCAAACTTTGAACTATTTTTAATATAAGTTATATTCGCTAAAACCACCACCATTAATCCCGCAAATGACAGCCGCAACCTACATGAAATTCATCCTAATCACAGACCAAAATCAATCTCAATCCCGCAAGCCAGCCACCGCGGCAACGATGATCGCTGCCAGCGCACCGAGCGAAAGTTCGGATTTCAATGAAGAGCTCGACTCGGCCACGAGCGAGAGCCTAAGAGAGAGTGAATCTGCTGTTCGCTGGCAGTGGCCGGAGCTTGGCTCGCGCGTTCGTTACGCTCGCTTACGGTGTTTGCCTTTAACGGGGTCCGCCCCGCGAAATCCGCTGCGGCTTGATACACACCGGCGCGGGGCCGATCGCTCGCTATTTCACGCTCGTCACCGCGCCGCGAAATTTTATATTGTAGCGCCGCGGATCGCTACGGAAAGCGCTGACCTGCTGATCGTGATTTTTCTCTCAGTTTAACGAATAGTTTGAGGTGTGTATGTGTGTTGGCTTCGAATTGAGGGAACGATATGGACGTTTGAGAATCTTTATTGTTGTGTGAAATACGAACGTCATTTTCTGAGGCGGTTGATTTGAGTTATCAAAAGCATATCAATTCAATATGAATAATTTATATGCATTACGCACGAAAATTTTTTAATACTATTGTTATTTTATATTAATCTTAAGCGTGTATCAAAAAAGTGATGGTATGAGCGAGATAAAATTATGATATTTTAATTTTAATTAAGCTTTTGAATTATCTCGTTAGCGTGGATAATCAATAATCTATGATGTCACGTCGCGAAATTATAAAAGCGAGTAATAAGCTCCATTAGATTAACAATAACAAAATTATCATTAAATCTGTGAATTTTTTTTTTTACTTGGAATGTCTATGATACAGTACACATCTCGACTTGTTTTTCTCCTTCAAAACCGGTAAAGCTCATGAGAGCAGTTAAGTATATTTAGGTTCAATTATGTCACGTTCCCAGATTGTAGCGTCAGTTATGTCATCTTTAAACTGCCGCATCATCTTCAATGCTCGTCTTGAAGTGAAAAATCGTAAAAAGATTTTTATTATATAGGAGGGCCGTTCATAGCTAACTCTTTAATATATATATATATTTTTTTAATATTAATTTATAATAAAAAGCCGATGTCGAAAATAAATTATAAGATTTATCTATAAAGATAATTGATTCTATTTTTATCGCCTGCTATTAATATTTACAAACAAGTAGGGCATAAAATTTATTATTCATAACATCCAATCCGAATCATTATGCTCCCAAGGCCCGACTTGCAATTCATACAACCAAAAATGTCTAGTTAATTAAGTGCGATCTCGGTAGAATTTATATGTCGAACAAACAGAAACTAACTTCCGCGCATTCTATACAGAGAAAATATAAATCTCAAGCCGACGCATAAATTTGAAACTCAAGTATATACACATTAGGCGCGCTCTCTGCTATGCATCTATACACTTCATTCGTTCCGTCTCGGCTTTATCAATAACCATTGGCAGCGCTCGCCGAGCGAGAGACTGCCCCGGCGCAATCAATTAATAATCTCATTACGCCGCGAATCACGTCAATTATCTCAATTCCCGCGCGCGCTATCCCGAGCCGTTAACACTTTCACGCCGCTATTTTTAGCTCTTCTCTATGTATGTACACGCGCACAGACAAACTTTTTTCTTTCCTTCTACTCTTCAGCTCCCACATTATAGGGGGAATCTAATTACGTTATCAGACGCTGATAAAGCTCGCCTAATGAGCCTTGGTATATTCGGCGGTCAGCCTATATACATCTGCACTATATATATTTTCTGGGTTTATATATACACATGCACGCTCTCACCGTCCCGCTGTATATATGTATATATTGCGCACGCGCGCTGCGGCGGTTGTGAGTCATCGACACGCTGATAATGCATCTAGCTGGAATGGTTGCGGGAGAGGAAATTGTGTCCCGCGCTCTTACTCGAGGTGGTGCGCCGCATGGACCGCTGTAGATGTGTATAGCCGCGCACACACGCGAGCAAGCAGGCGAGCGATAAAGATGCAATTTCGTGCGCCGGTTTCGCCCGTACATGTGATGCAATCTCCACCGGCGACGTGACGTTTTCCAGAAGCGAGAATAATGCGTCTGGAGTATTGTGTGGTTTCGACTTTTCCTTGCGTTGCTAATTAAGAGTGTGCTCGATTTTGCCTTTGCATGTGAAAGTCACTTAAAATAAGTGAATATTCACTTTTGAATATCAGTATGACTATCTACTTATTCTACGTATATATGCCTAATTTTCACTTGCTCGAATTTACACAGCATTTATAATGTCGATGATTCTTAATAGAAGTAAAGACGAAGTGTTTCCATCGTTAAAATTAATATTTAAAAAAGTTGAAGTTGATTGAAGAAAAACTTTTATTTTGAAGTAAATATACATTATTAACTGCTACTATTAACTGTAATGATAACGAGGACATTTAGACGCGCTGGAGGGCTAATCACCTCAACGTCATACGTTATCTATTAAATATTGTAGTAGACTTTATTCACATCAATACTACATACACAAAAATAATCATCAAAAACAATTTAAAGCGTTATATTTGCTTTCAATTTAAAATATTCTTCGGCGAATTTAAAATAAATATTAAATTTTCTCTTTGCTCCTAAAAAATCACTGTTCCAGTTCACGATTTTTCAAAGTAACGTCCGTCCACGGAATTGCGTCTAATACATTCGGGTCACGCGGGCCGCTAATCAGATCAACCAAATTGCTAGCGTGAAAAGGCAGTTCAACACCGACGACGACGACTTCGCCTCTATTCTTCCAATTTTCGCCGCTAACATATCGACCTACTCACCTGAACAAAAAAAAATTTCCAGATTTAAGGTAGGTCGAGTGCGGCTAGTCAAAGCAGTCGTCAATGAAAAGGTTATCTGAAATTTGAAAAAACAATGGTTATAATGTGATTCATTTATTTAAAAAAATATAAATAGTCAATGTTGTTATAAAAAAAAGTCTATTTAATATGACAAAACATACTTTTTCAACAAAATGACAAAATGTGAATATATTAGAAACAGATATTGTCACCACAGACAATTCTTAATAAGACCCTGGAATCTTTTTAGCTTCTCACCGAAGAAAAAATTCAAAATTATTCAAAACTTAGAAAGTTAATTAATTGTTAATAATAATAATTGTTTGTTCTGATAATATCGATATTCTAAATGTCGATATTTTGTTGAAAAAGTTTGTATTGCCATGTTAAATACAATATTTTATAACACATTGACTATATATATTTTTTAAATAAATGAATCACATTATAACCATTGTTTTTTCAAATTTGAGATAACCTTTTCATTCCTATAGGGAATCGCACTGGACCTAGCTGTTATAAATTTATTATAATAATGTCGAGAAATGAGAGAAATCTTGATTATTCACGTACTAACTATACTCGTCTCGAAATTACTATATGACACGTCAAGACTATAGGCCTAGACACGGTACATGCCTCAGCTAGCGCAAAGTAATGAGTTCCATCTAGTAAAGGAGCAGCCGCTACTCCGTTATGCTCGTGTGGTTCCGCGCGTGCGCTCACCGGCGAATGAAATATTGCTTCACGCTGGATTTACGTTACGAAATCGGCATCGGAATCACGATCACCGCTCGTGCATGCTACTCTTTTCTTCACTTCTATTTCCACTTTCTTTTCTCCCCGAGGAAACAAATACGGCTCTGCTCTTTATACTGATTCACTTGTCCTGTCTTCTCATGATTCCACAGATTTCATTGTCTTATCACAACAAAGAGTTGCGCTTATCTACTCGTGTAATGCGAATGAACGTATGTTTTTGTTTCGGAAGAACGAGGTGATTAAGACCGTAAATCATTGATGCCGGTGGAAAAAAAAGGAAACTCGATCGATATGGATTGTGTATGAATAATGGCTTTTGATGTTGATAACAAAGACTTGATTTAACATTTACTTTTCAAAAAATTTCAAATCTATGATTAATTATGTTTTGTTGAATCATAACAATGTTATTTTTTTTTATTTTCAGATAAATCAAAGATTATGGTATTTACGAGAAATAAATTATAAAAATCAATTTATTTTTATTCATAATCTCCATGGCAATTTTGAGTAAAAGCAGTAAACCTTTATTTACAATTTAACGGTAGTGATTTATTGAAAGTCAAGTATCGATCATTAAAATTTGTAGAGACCGGATAACTACAGTGATTCGAGAGACCAGATAACCGGAAATACGATCAATGAGACAAAAAAAAGTCTGATGACACAGCGATTCCAATGACTGGTATTACCGGAGTATTATCTCTAGAGCATTACCTTGCGCTTATAATCATTTTCCAAAGGCTTTCAACGAAGGCAAAAGGTCTATCATTCCGGTAGATAATAATAGAATTGTTAATTAAATTTATACTGACAATTCAATACACGTAAAATTCTATTAAAAACGATTTTCAGCATTAACGAAACTCTCCAACACGCAGCGTACATAAAATCATCAGCCAGACGCAAAAGTATCTCGAATTACCGTGAAGCGTCATCGAGTAAAGAGCCGGGCCCTCTCCAATAATGGAAAATATTCGGCGTCAGCGTACGCTTCGACGCGGAAGCCCGGGCAGAGAGAGAGAGAGAGTTAATGGCTTCCGACCAACGCCTAGCGTCGAAAAAAGTCAAAGGCCCTTGCGAAACGCTCTCGTGTACCTACTATACTCCTCTCCCGTGTGTGTATAATAATGCCGACGGGTAAAAAACCGTGTCAATCGCCCGGAAGCCGCGAGCGCGACCGCGCGCACAATGAACAATAAAGCCGCTCAATTATGCTCGAGGCGCATCGATCCTTCATACAGTCGCGCGTAGTGGAGATGTCCGAAGGTGAGTCCTTGTTAGGAGAGGTTTGCTGCATAGACGTCTCGGGGGAGAGAGACTCCGCGTTTGGATATGTATAATAAGCGAGCTCGCGCGCCGCCAATTTGTGACGTTCGATTAAATTTTCCGGCGACGGAGACGAAGGTCTCTCGGCTCCTCGTTTTAGCCTGGATCGTGTCGATTTTCTTCATTAGACAGAGAGCCTGGGGATTTTTTCAAGCGGAGAGAGGTCGTGTTTTTTTCCAGGTTATTGAGTATTTTTAAGGAAATGTTTTAGTATAGTGTTTGAACGCTTGTTATTTGACATGAATTTTCGATGGAGACAGTAGTGTGGTGGAAATAAAAAAGCCAATGTTTCAATTTTGTTCACTTATTTTGAAACTCTTTTATTAAAATAAGAAGTTATTCGTTTTACAAAATTGAAAAAGTCCTGAATAACAACATTCGGATATATATTTTGGAGACACTTTCATTTCTAGTTAGAGTTAAAAAAACCAAATTTATACAAAATTGATTCGATTTGTGAACCTAAATAAAAGTTTTAGGCTTATAAGACTGCACAACTGAAAGCGTTCGATTCGTTTTTCAATTCACATACAATCTTCAAAAACGCTGACATTCAACGGACTATTAAAAATGTCTAGTTTATTTATAATTACAAGTTTATACCTTGACAGAAATTAAAATACGTTTTCATGTAAAAATGTTTATTACTTTCCAATCACAAACGCAGATTCCAAACATAATTTTGCACAAAGCACATCGAGTATTATTTACTTTTGTTTATTTTTTTTCTTTCATTCTTAAAAAAACAAAAAAAAAGAAGAGAGATGATACGATGCATAATACATACACTAACTTAACGTAGTTAACAAAAAAAAAAAAATATTCAAAGATCATCGACAGAACTCTAAATGTAAATAATCGTTTTATCTCCGTCGCGAGCAGAGTACTGGCGGCAGTAGAGCACAGCAGCAGTAGCAGTAGCAGCAACGTTACACAGTAATATATCGCGGCGCAAGTCCAAAGTCAAGTGCGAGAGTGCACTTCCTTGCTCCAGTTTCTTTCCCCGGCTGGTAAATGCATCTTTCTCCCCCTTCTCTCTCTATCTCTCCCTCTTGCTCCATCCCTCGTTCCCTCTCTTACTCTCTCACTCTCCCTCACTCTCTCGACGTGCAAGTGCAGCACAGCCTTCGGGCATTCGTAATGCCACGCACTCTCGCGCGAGTGAGTGAGCGAGAGAGATAGAGGAGAGCGGGAGGAAAAGAGAGCGAGAAAAGAGAGAGACTACGACGACGACGAAGACAGCGACGACGCTTTTGTCTTTTTTCGCGATCTCGTTTCTCTGTGTTTTCTCTGTATGTGTGGTGGGGGAGGTGGTGGAGGAGGAGAGATGATGGCTTGTGCTCGCGCTTTTTTTCATGTGTTGGTTGGTTGGTTGGTTGGTTGTGTGTGCAGAGAGGCGACTCGCACTGACCTAATAGCCGCAGGACAGGAGGTAGTCGCCCAACTTTTCGACAACCGAGGCGGCCTGCTGTGGCTGGATCGGGTCCTCGTAGAGGGACACGACGACCGCCTGCGCCGTCTTCATGCAGTGCACGCCGACCTTGCCCAGCTTTGCCCTTATCACGCGGTCTGTGCCCGACAGGTAGATATACCTACTGCCCGCGAGGGTCACGCCTGACGACGTCAGGACGTCTTGGTCTTCGAAGCCCTGGACGAGCTTCGCCAGCTCCTCTTTGCTTACCTGAAAGTGACAAAACATATCATTAGTATTTCGAGTATTAACATTTCAAAATATAGTTCAAGCGCATTTGCATAACAGGATTTAGTGCTAGGGAGATTTCAATTGGAAGTAGGTGTCGCACCAGAAGTGTTATAAGTAAATTATGGCCTGCTTTAGAGAAAAGCAATTGAGTCTGTCAGTTTAATGCGCTCCTTGCGTAATTTTAATTGAATTTAAACATTGATTACCATCAAATTTAGATCGAATGCATAATCAAAATTATTACTATCTTAAAATAGATGTTTTCGCTTTCCACGTGTCTTTGAATTTATTGCATCAACTACATAGGTTAGATAAGAGATAATTTCAACCAATTAACATTGCTTCAGAAACTAAATGCAGCCAATTAGGAATGTTTCAAATACTTCAGCTTTCCATTAAAAAATAGGAAATCAATCAACTAAAGATCAAGATAATGCATCCTAAATTCCAAGTACACAGGTTAATTCTGTATATCATTGAATAAATCTCCATTGCGATTATAATTCACGCGCTCATCTAGCATTCGAGCGGCATAAATCTTGCCGGTTAAAATTAACTGCTACCTCTAGTGCTAAATGCGAAATCCTCTATCAGCTAATTTAGCATGAACGTCGCGTATGAAGGCACCGAGAAGATTCAAGGTGACAAGCACTGTATGCATTGCCACAATACGAAAGAAGGAGAGGAAGAGAAAGAAAAAATATCCAGCGGGTATACGCATATAATATAGGTGCATGCGGGCGCGAATTTAAAGAATTGAACATTGTTATTTTCGACGACCCTGAGCGAGATTTAAGAGTCATGAATCGCGGCATGGACTGCTCACGGCCGACCCACATAACGGCCTTCGCGTAATGCGCGCACGGGTGTCAACGCCGCTGCATGCAGCAACAGCTTTTCGCCGGATACATATGTACAATGCACGTTCTTTCCGGTGGGCGCGCTAAAGTGTATTTTCGAAACAGCGGCCCGAACCGAAGCCGAGCCGATGTCGATTCGACGAAGGCGCGTGGAACTTTTTTATGCTAGTATTGAGCATCGAAGAGTTGACTTAGGATAAGGGGAGAATGAGAGCGATAGCGCGCCAAGGAGGTATAAGCGAAAGCCGACCTTCTTATCAGCGGATTAGCGCTTTATGACGAGGCTTTGCTCGACCTTCGATTTCAATGCGAACGAACTACTTTTCCGTGTTGACGCAAAAAAAAATGCGTCATTTTTTCTTTTTTCGAGAATTCGATATCATCAGACGATTGAAATGAGCAAATTCTCGAAATAAACATAAATTAATATTGTTGAGGTTTATCGGATTGCGAATATCGCTATACGATAACAAAAATAATAATCCCGCGTTAATTGACGCGCGTCGCACGTCACCTTACAAGATTAGATTAGAATCTGCCAGTTCTGTCTCGTTAATGCGCCGCCCGGCTAATGTACCGGGAAAGATCAAGACGCTCTGGGGCTGGTTTATTCAATAAGTGACCTTCCCCCTTTCTCTACCGCTCGCTTATGCTCTTGCCTCGCCGGCCAATTAATAAGTTAATGCCGGCGTAATAATTAATATACCGAGAAGGAAATCAAGGGGCACGGCCGATCGATTTCTGTGCGATAATGGTTACGTGCGAAAAGATACGCGAACGTTTGATAAACTTTGCAAATGATAATTTTCGAAAATACTGAAGTGCGATAATGAAATTAGGCGAGACTGTATTTATAAATACAATCTTAAATTTGATCAATTATACCGGAAGTGTAAATTGATTTTGAATTGATTGCGTTAAAGGGCTAATATATTCATCGATTTTAAAACAGTAAAGTGAAGTTTAGAAAATAAATACTATAATAGTGACTATATTTATCAAAAAATTATTGACATGCTATTTTAGTCATAATGAATCTTCACCTAATAATCATCTCATACTGTCACGATGAAACTTTCGCGAACGGTATAAAGAAAAAAATGTGTTGTACCGTATATAACAGTAATTTCTTGAATTAGAGACCCTCAAGATTATGGATTCCTTGATATCTCTCTCAACTAACAAACCAACTGACAGTTAAACCCCATCGTTCGCCACGTGGTATGCACATTACGCATGCACACACAGAGAACCGTGTATATACTCGCATAATCCAACGCTTGTTTAACCGCGTCGTGGGAAAGCCGAAGTGCGGCCCAGAAGCGCGCGCTCGTGCGATTCCGATCGCGGCTTAGTTCAAGGTCACGTGGGAGCCAGAAGTGCCGCAGTAACCGTAGGAGAGCGATAGACAGTCCGTTTACGCACTTCTCTAAATACACACACGTGGAGGGAGCTGGATGCACGTGCTCCGATCGAGGTTGGGAGGATTTTCTCTTTGAGGAAAAGCCTGATAATGGAGACGCGAGGAAACGCGTATGCATGCTTTTCCACTGGAGTGATGTCGAAACGCAACGTGTGCCCGCGATCGTACGAGTCGGTTTATTTTCGTCCGCGTGTTTAAAAGATATATTGTGCGGCTGTTTGTTAGAGCCGCGGATCAGCTGAGTTTATAAATTAATGAGGTTGCCAGAATGAGAAAGAGAGAGGGAGAATTGTTTTTGAAGGCTAAAGTGGCGCGGCGATTAAGTGCGATAGGTTATACTTGTTTGCGATGAGATCAACGGAATTATCGAATCAGCGAAAATATTTATATACCCGAGGAAATGGTGCAATAGTAATTTTCCGTATCGGTGTTTATTTATAGTTAGAAATTGTAGAAACTCACGTTTTAATTGTAATAAATGTTTTCTTTTTTAGAACTTTTTTTTTACGACCCATAGTCGACTGAATGATTCACGTTTGAAGACTTTTTTAATGATTCAACCTTTTTCTAGTATATTCTATGATGCTTAGAAGCAAAAGAATCGAATCCATTACGGAACACCTAAAAAAATAGTTCTGACGACTTTAGATTACGAAAGTTTGTTACTGCATTTTTGTGTATTTTCCAATATCGGTACTATTTTCATAGCTGAGGGAAAATCATATCATATAAAACAGAAAGAAAAAAAAAATCATAGACCAGTTCAACGGATTTGCAGCGACGACGACGGATTTCCGCGCGTTCCCGTAATCTCAGCGAGTGACGTTTCAATTTACCCGAGATCCTCTCAGCCAATAATAACACTGCACCTCCGACATTTTTCTCCCCCTTCCCGTACGACAAGCCATCATCATCGACACTCGCGGATCGATTTATACCCTCGCTATACTCATACATCCCCTGCGTCATGCGGGAAATCTCACGAGAGTCGTACGCAATGAGTCACACCAGTGGCGTAGGGCACTCCGAGTTTGAGCCTACATCACTGCTACTCTCTCGCGGCTGATGAATCACACGCGCGCGTCGGCGAATCTTGACCGACATAAGCGCGCGAAATGGATTTGCCAGGGCCGACTCGCCTGGTCTGTATACGCGCACGCTTCGATTCATCGGTGCTTTCTCGATTCATTATACGCGTCGCAGAGTGTAAACAAACGTTTCTTTTTCGGAGAAATTTTCCTCTCGACGGAGCGCCGTAATTATCGAAGTCGCGCGCTTTGTGCCACTGCCGATCTCCCGACTATTATTTTCGTCGTATTGGAAAGCTGGCAATTAGAGTTGAAATAATTTTAGAAGCACCTGCAAAACGGGATTAATGATGTTTTTTAGCTGTTGCTGGCTGGCTTGCGGTGTTTTTGCGCGTGGTTGTCAATTACGGTGGAAGGTGGTGGGCTGTTTACGAAAGGAAATTTTTTTTAACAATTTAATGGTCACTCTCAGGGATATTTTTCTGTAATGATGGATTTGACTCGGGTTTGTGATGAAAAACAAATATATACGAGAAATAGTCACATTGAATTAGTATAGTTTCCAAGACTCAGATATTTCGAGAATTTGTTTTGACGCCTTAATGATGAATGATAATAAATAAATGATATTTATTCATGGTTCATCGACTGCTGGCTGGAGTATATAATATACCCGTAAATTTTATCGTAATAAATATACATAAAATTGCATGAAAAACGCAATAAATATTCGTACAAGACGTGAAACTACATCAGCGAATCAATGCGGATAAAATATCAAACTAATTATTTATAATGTCAATATTTTGATAGACATGAATGAGATATAAGTAGGAAAATTTATTGTTTTTGTTTACCCGATATTTATAAAAATTTAATGTCATGTCAGATAAATCAAGTGGTCATTGAACTCGACACGATTTATCATTACAGCTGACACAGCAGTTGATAGTATTGAAGCAAAAACCACATCGTTTTACGTGTAATGCATACCATAGCATGTAATAAGCACTGAAGACCAATAACTATAATTTCCTTTATTACTTCTTATTACTTAATACCAACAGATTATCTCAAAAGTATACGTATTATTCAATCTCAATGGTTCCTATTTGTGACGACATTATTAAATATTGCAGAATGCAAAGTTCGATAAGAAAAAGTCGTATGTAACTACTAACATTTGTCAAAGTACCTCTTACACTATCAACTTGTAATCTACAATCATTATCTAATCTACAATGTTTCTATTTATCCATTTTTAACAAGTAATTACTTCTCCGGAAGCACGATTTAAACATCAAAAATACGCTTCGTCTTTCACCGAAATGATAACCAGTGTGTAGCAAACATTTTAAATGACAAATTTAGCTCGACAAAAGCCTTAAGACATGAAAGATGAGCAAGTAATGTAAATGGAGCGGTTTCCGGATTTCCTTAGATACGGCACTGCAAAGTACAGCGGCAGGCAGGGAGCCAGCAGCAGCGGCGGCAGGGTTGCTCAGCCCGGCCGGCCGGCTGCCGCCATTTTGGCAGCCATGCGAAAGACAGCGAAAAGTATATGTGTATACCGCGAGTGCGCTCCGTGCTATTCTCTCTCTCTCTCTTTCTTCCTCTTTCTCTCTACCACCACCGCCACGCGTCCAGCAGAGTGCATGCAGCTGGCGATTTTTATCTCGCCGTTTTGCCCAAAACTCCTACTATGCACGAGCGCTCGCTCGCTCACTGGCTCTCTCTCTTCACCGTCTCGTCTTTCTGTCTCTCTCCCGTTGCCAATTTCCGCTTCCACGCGAGGGGGCGAACACGACGAGGAAAGCGCAGCGCAGTGCGTTGAGAGGCTGTGCTCTCTTTCTCTCTCACTGTGCAGCATGCATGCAGAGCTCATCCGTACTCGTGCGCGCTCGCGTTTTATGCGACTTTAATAGCCCTCTTCTCTCTTTCTCTCGAGAGTGAGACGAAAAGCAGGTTACGAACCGGGAGAGAAAGTTCACGTGTATGTGTGTCTGCCTACGTGTGCACACGCGCGTGTAGAGGTAATACACGCCAAGTACCTGCGTGTAGGTGCACGAGGGTCCCTTTTTTCTCCTCTCTCGCGACTACTTGATATCAATG
Source organism: Torymus auratus (assembly GCA_900474315.1). NCBI lineage: Eukaryota > Metazoa > Arthropoda > Insecta > Hymenoptera > Torymidae > Torymus > Torymus auratus. The sequence goes on from UXGD01000778.1 coordinate 25,126, forward strand.
GCCTGATGTACGCGCGTTTGTGAATAATTATAGCAGCGATTATCGTGGATTATAGGATTGCGTATAAATGACTCATCTCGTTGATAGTTTAAAATGCGGAGCAAAGGCGAAACGAAGCATTGTCAAGCGGATGAATTAAGCCGGAATTGCTCGCGGTTGCATATTTTTAATTAGCCCCGAGGAGGCACAGTTGCCGCATGTATACTTTTTTCGGGCCGAAGGCAGGTAGTAGGCGTAACTGCAGACGCGAAATTATAACCTCCAAGGCTCTCGCGCCGCTGCCGCCTCATCCGAAACGAGTGAGAGAGAGAGAGAGCAACCTGAACGACTCCGGTTTCGTAATTCGGAGCAGCTGACGCAAGGAGTGAGCGAGCGAGAAAGAGAGGGAGACTCTTCTCTCTGGCAGCGAAAGAAAAGCCGAGGAAAATTCTAAAATCCTTGCCGAGCACAAAGAAGAGGGAACCCGAAACTTTCCTCGTAGCGCAGGCCAGTGATTCTCTCTTTCGCCCTCTTCCCGTCGTCCGGCTGTCGCGGCGACCAACGGCTGGCGACAAAGCGAGGAGCGAGAACGAGAGAAAGGAAAAAGCAGGGCCGTGCTATTTTCGGCGGTGTGCGTTCGATCGTGTCGCCGTCGTCGCTTTCAGCTTCTTTCTCTCTTTCGCTCACGCGAACTTTCCGCGGAGCAGCGAGAGAGAGAGAGAGAGAGAGAGAGAGAAAGAGAAACGAGGGGGAAGAGAAGGCAAAAAAGGAAGCGTGCGCGAGGCAGCAGAGCCCGTGCAAAAGACACCGAACAGAACGCGCGCCGCGGCGCCACACCCTGAAAATTTCGCCCGCGTGTGCTGCATGCACGCGCACCCTCCCGCCCCATTACACACGCACGTACCATACATACACACGTATTATGCACGCGCGTGTACATAGGTAGATGTGCACACAAGCGCTCGCGCGCGCCTCGAAAATTCGGTAATTTTTTTCCAGAAGCCGAGAGAGTCGGGTGTACGCGCGAGCGTGGTCACAATGGGTTGTCTCAAATTCGAAAAAAGGAGCTACAGAAAGCGACTGACGGAGCGGAAAGAGAGAGGGAGAGAGAGAATGAAGAAAAGGCGTGTGTGCGGCGGCGGCGCGTGCACGCACGCCGGCTACGAGGAGAGAGAGAGAGGAAACGTTGTGACGGATCGATACGTGCGAGAGCGAGCGAGCGCGAGCAAACGCGCCGACGAACAGCAAGCGTTTGTATATATATATGTACATGTACGCGGCGCAGCTACGCCGAAAAGGATGGCGGGCGGGCGCGCACGGATAATAAGTTATATACATTGCCTTCGAGTCCTTCAGCCGGCGAAATTATGCGATAGTACGACCAAGTGAGAGCGCGAATCACTCGCGAGAGATAGAAAGAGATGGAAGAATGCGTTGGTTCGCGAGGGAAAGAGAATGAAGGAGAGACGGTGAGGTGTTGCGACGTTTTCGCGCTCGGCGACGTCATACTACGTGGCACCCGATCTCTCCGCCGGTGTAGTTTTTGGTTCTGCGTCGGTATGAACTTCTATATATATACATATATAAGCCTGTGCGCGCGTATCTCGTTCGCGAATGAGAGAGAAAAGGGAGAGAAAGAGGAACGAAAAGGCAGCAGCAGAGCTGCCGGCGCTTTCGAAAGTACGCCCCGCGCGCGAGAGAGGTTAACGTTGCCCCGCTCTGCTCCGTCTCTCTCTCGCTCGCTCGCTCTATCTCTTTCCCTCTCGCGCTCTGTTCTTCTCTTTTGTAACCGACGTCGGGCCTCGCTGTGGCTCTCTGCCGAGGGCGTCGGGATTTTCTGGCTTTTCGTTTCTCTCTCTTTCTCCCTACACTTGCACAGGAACAGGCACACGTACACGCTTATACGAACTTCTCTCCCATTCGTCCTCTATCCTTGTCTAGCTCGCGCTCGGAAAGGGAGTTTTTTTCCCGTCGGAGCAGCGCGTGCGTAAAAACGGAGCGCTGTACAGGAGCAAATCGGAGTATAGGGCAGAGGATTCATCCGAGAAGCGTTAATACAAGCGAGGAAAGAAGGGGGTTATGGTGATGATGGATGGTATGGTACTTACTTCGAAGCCTTCGGACTTTGCCCAGAGGTTGCCATCGTGTCCGGCGATTGCCGCCTTCGACACGCACCTCGAGGCGAGCAGCTGCTTGTCGACGTAATCCTGCCAGCTCATGGTTGCTCTGTTGCTGCTACTCTTTCTCTCTTCCTCTCCTCTACTTCTCCACTCCGCGCTCGGCGAAGAACAAAAAAGTACTATCCTCCCTGGGTAGTACTGCTACTCGCCGCCGTGTGCGTGTCCGCGCGCGCACCGGGCAGATATCTGTCTGGGGCCCCGTACGTCCGTGTGCGACGTGCGAGTGTGTGTGTCTGTACGCCGCCGCTGCCGCGCTCTCTATCTCTATCTCTCTCTCGCTGGTTCTGAATGCTCTCCGCGCGAAGAGCGAGAGAACAAAAATCCGGGGGAGAGGGCGCGCGACAGAAACTGTGTGCGAGCGAGAGCGTTACAAAAACTTATTCACCACAGAGCGCTGCTAATGTGTGAGTGCGTATGTGTATGAGGAGTGTGTGGAACGACGAGGTGGAACCCGTCACCCGTCCAGCTCGGTTCGCGACTAGCGACGAGGAGACGAGCTCGGTTGCGCCGCGGTGCTGTTCGCTCGAGCCGCCGTCGCCGCCGGTCCCCCGCCCATCCTCCCGCCCCCTGCGTATATCGCGCAAGCCCGCGAGTGGGAGCGAGATGGGGTTATAGGGGGGCTACGGGGGAGGTAGGAAGAGAGAGCAGCAGCATCTGGAGAGCGCGATGCGCGCGCCGACGCCTCGGCCATTTTCGCGTGTGGGCCTTGGTGATTCGCGGCCGCTGTGCCATCGGAAGGTGCTGCCAGCACCGTGGCGCCACTTTTTAAAGTGTCTTTCTTAGCCGATGATGATATTTTGGGGTTCGTGATAAAGTGATTCGTTACACTGATAAGAGTTGTCGATGTGTAAATAGAAAGAGTTTCGTTAGAGTAGTACATCTAGTTTTTTTTTTTATGTTGAAGACTCAATTAAGTTACAGATAACCGATAAGGTAAGTCAGATAAAATGAGCATTTAAAAACACGACCAATAATTTTAATATTTGTTGTATAATATTTATATATTTGACTCTGATCTCTGATGAGCATTATACTGTTAGGAATCCGTACATAAAAAAGAAATTTTCGAAATTTTTGAGTTACATTTCTTTTAAATTAGGGTCTTTATTTAAAATTAAAAGTAATCGTAGTTAATTCAAAATAAAAATTTGTTATCTCTTTCGGTGACAGGAAGTATAAATTTTCAAATTTTGTCACTTAATAAAGAACTTAATATTATATCATAATTTTTATATTTTTCATATAACAATTTACTAGAAGACTAGAATATGCAAAATATAATCTTAGTATTGAAAAAGTATTTAGATATAAAAAAGCATAAATTAATATTAACTATTAAATATTACAAAAGATGATATATGTACATACAAGAAATAAAAGGTTTTTAAATTAATTTTTATGTAGAGGTCTGTAATCTGTTACAATGAAGAAATTTCCTTCGCATAAAACGGTTAAACTGCCTTTTAAAATTCGTGTTTTTCATAAGTAGTATACGGCTCAATAAAGTTAATAGATTGTACATACTTTTACGTATTTATTACATGTTTTGTGAGTTCGACGAACGAAATATAATAATACTGAAACCAATGGACCATTCGATTTTAAGATTGTAATTTGTAACACAATGAAGCTAACCATGCATAGACAGCGAGCAATAAATCAAATAAATAGCGTATATTTTTTCCTCATTAATCGTAATTCATTTGTAAGCTATTTTTTATGTGAAAATTATAAGAATTATACGCTGTTTTCTTTATTAATAATAATATTTAATAATAATATAATAAATTTTCAAATTTCGCATTTTCGATATATATCGATAGTAATCTATCTGATTCGAGAAATGGCGTCGAGGATGCGCACGCATATATGTATTTCGCTTCACTTCACAGCTATGTATAATGGCCGTACAGCTAGCTGGCGCCACTAACCACAAAGAAGAAGAAGCTATGTATAACGGCATAATATATGTGTAAACACACACACAAATACATCCACGTGGTTTGTGAACCTGTCGATGAAAGTTTAATTCACGTGTTGTTAATAATTATGATATTTTATATTTAATTACAGTTATAGTTAATTATACTGTATCAAAATGCAGGTGTCAAATCCAAATGATGTTAAAATATATAACTTAAGCGCCGGGAAAAGTCTTCCCGAGGTAAGCTTTACATAAATTTTTTAATGATAAGGTTATGTACGTATTGTTTATATGACATTATTGCATTTAAAATAACTTTTTAATATACTTACAGTGGCTAAGTGAAAGAAAAAGAAGAAATCTTATTAAAAAAAATATTGGTAAGTTACAGAACGTATTTATAAAATACATTAAAAACATAAAATGAAAACATTACAAAGTAAAAGCTTAAGATGTCTTTTTGATTTATATCAAATTGTTACAATATTCAAAACCTATTTTTTACTTTTTACATTTTGGATCTAAAGTTTTATATTATCTAACTCTATGGTAAATTAATTACAGATGTACGCAGGCGTATTGAGCTTATTCAGGACTTCGAGATGCCTGGTGTTAGTACTTCTGTTCGGGTCTCAAGAGACGGACAATATGTATTGGCAACTGGTATATATAAACCTAGGTTAAAGTGTTTTGATGTGAATCAATTGTCATTGAAATTTGAAAGGTGCTTTGATTCAGAAGTTGTAACATTTGAAGCATTATCAGATGACTACAGTAAAGTAAGTAAACTTGTAAATTAATTATAAAAATATTCATATTTTTATTTCATATCTCTAATGGAAATGTTTATTTATTTTACAGTTAGTATTTTTACACTGTGATAGACATATTGAATTTCATGCTGCCCATGGTAAATACTACCGATTACGAATACCAAGGTTTGGTAGGGACATGCAATATCATTATCCAACATGTGACTTATTTGTTGTCGGAGCAAGGTTTGTAAATAGATAAGTATTGTAAAATTCATGCTAAAATACATAAGCTTAATGATTCTATGAATTTCATTTCAGTAATGAAATATACAGATTAAATCTAGAGAGAGGACAGTTTTTACAACCATTCATATCTGACAGTTCAGCTATAAATAAGTGTACAATAAATCCTGTACACAATTTACTATTAATTGGTAATGATGAAGGTAAAGTAGAAGCTTGGGATCCACGAGTGAGAAATAAAGTTGGAACTTTAGACTGTGGTTTCAGTTGTATTAAACAAGATAATAAGTACGCATAAGTATTTTTATTACATACGTTTTAGAAAATATTTAAAATATTGTTTGTGAATGAAAACTTTCTGTTTAGATTGGAATCAGTGCCATCTATCACTGCATTAAATAGTCAAGGAGGTTTGACATTAGGTGTTGGAACTGCTACTGGACAAGTTTTGTTATATGATATTAGATCCAACAGTCCATTTTTAATTAAAGATCACATGTATGGCTTACCAATTAGAAATATTGAATTCCATAAAACTATGGATTTAGTATATTCTATGGATAGTTCTATAGTAAAAATATGGGAAAAACAAACTGTAAGTAGTTGAAAATGAATTTTGTTTTCTAATTATAAATGTAATATTGAAATTCTATAAATTTAATTTATTTTATTATTTAACTTGGAATTAATATAATTTAAAAATTATAGGGAAAGATTTATACATCTATAGAAGCGCAATCAGATTTTAATGACATGTGCATTGTACCAAATACTGGATTAATGTTCCTTGCTAATGAAAACACGAAAATTCAAACTTATTATGTTCCCAGTCTTGGGCCTGCTCCAAAATGGTGTGGTTTTCTTGACAATCTTACTGAGGAACTTGAAGAGTTGGATTATGAAACAATTTATGATGATTATAAGTTTGTAACAGAAAAAGAATTGGATGAATTAGGTTTATCGCACTTGAAGGGAACTAACTTATTAAGGGCTTACATGCATGGATACTTTATGGACGTAAGACTATATCGAAAGACTAGAGATGTTATGAAACCATTTGAATTTGAAGAATACAAGAAAAAGAAAATACGTGAAAAGATTGAAGAAGAACGGCCTAAAAGAGTACAGGTATATTATTTTATTGTTAGTGTAAACATTTTTCTTTTTCTGTCATGAGTATATAATAATGAATTTCAATTTTAGGTACAAAAATTACCAGCTGTTAATAAAGATTTGGCTTTGAAACATATGAACTATGAAGAAATGCCAGATCCTAAAAAGAAGAAGAAAGCAACACCAAACTTACTTAAAGATGATCGATTCAAAGCTATGTTTGAAAATCCCGATTTCCAAATTGATGTCAACTCTCAAGAGTATGCTCTTCTTAATCCTGTCATTTCACAAATGGGCAAAGCAAGACAGCGAGCCCAAGCGCAAGCTCAAGCAGAAGTTCAAGAAAATAATACCAATGAAGCTGATGATGCTGGTAAGACAATCTTCATTTTATTATAGATTATAGAAAGGAAAAAAAAAATTCGTCAAAATTATTAAAACTATATTTACAAAATCTGCATAATTTTAATATTATAACATCTCTTATAAAAACTAATTTCACTATTTAATTTTGTAAAACAGAAAATATTAATTCTGAAGATGAAGATATGGCAGAAAGTTCTGATGATGAGAAACCATGGAGGAAAGAAGTGCAAAAACAATACCGATTAGTCAAAGAAAATGAAAAAAAACTTGAAAGGGAAGAAGAAAGAAAGAGAAAAGAAGAGGAAGGAGAAGAACAGCCAAACAAGCAACCTAAATTCTATGAGTTAAAAGATGGCTACAGCTCCAATAGCTCAAAATACATGAGAAAGCGAGCAAAGTGAGTGAACTTCAATAACAATGAACTACTGATGTTGAAATGATAATAGTTATTGAGTAAGACATTGATAACGAAATGATTTATCTAATATTGATTCTTCCTTCATTTTCAGATCTAGTCTTGGAGACAGGTTATAGAATGAGGAGTCACACAGAAGCAATGTGTCAGGGTCAAGAGGAAATAAAGAAATGACATTCACTACAGCAAAGGTAAAGAATTTATTATAAGAATAAAAGAATAGTAGATTATTATTTATATATAAGATGTTAAAAATACTTGTTGAATCCAAAATTTATCATACTGTCAATAAAAATTGATACCCTTTTCTTTTTGCAGAAAAATTTTGGTAAAAAACGAGATCAAAGTAAAACGAATCGACAAGACTTCAAACATTTACTAAGACCAGCAAAAAATATGGGAAGGGGTAGAAGACCTAAACATTAGATTTTAGTTATCTAAGTTAAAAATTTACTATTGTACAGTTGTAAATATACTTATTACTTTATTAATTGTTGGTATTTTTCATTTCATCATGTTTTTATTTATGTATTTCATCATTGTATAAAGAGCAATTTATAAAGAGTCGCTTGAAGTGATATCTCATGTGAAAGGTGAAATGTCATCACTCACTACTGATATGCAGCTTGCACTCTCTTGTCAGTCATAGATATATAGTCGTATGTGTAAATGTGAATGTTCTTAGTGAAAGCTTACAGGATTATGTTTGCTTTTGAAGAGAAATGGATTCAGTAAGTATATAAATACGATTATGTTATTAAAAGAAATTTCAAATTTGTTATTGTTAAACAGTTGTGACTTAACACAAATCTGTTTGCGAATTTTCTTCCAACTCGCGACCGAAAATGAAGGTAAGACTTAATGTTTACATATTTTCTATTAAATATATTTGTAATAGCTAAATCCTTAGATATTATTTTCAAAATTGTTTGCACTTAACTATGGTGGTTTTCATGAACGTTTCATTTTGTAACTCGTGTTTTTTATCAATAAAATATCAATGAAATTATAAAATAACATCTGTAATATGTCTTGAAATATTAAATATATATTTTCATATAAAAGTTACTGATAAACAAATATCAAAAAAGTGTTGGATTGTAAAATTATTTAATGAACTCTCAAAACTAAAATCATTATCAAATAAATAGTATAATAAGAATATTCATTATATAACACTTGCTTTGTAGACGAGTCCAAGTAACAATGGTTCGCTGAGTGTTAAAGAATCGTGTTCACCTCAACAATACAATGAAGAAGCTGGTCACTCATCAACTCCATCACTACTATCAGATCTACAACTACACAGTACTGAAGTAAGGTTCTAATGCATTATAACATATTGAATAAGTCTTTGATGAAACTTTTTCAATTTATGTAATACTTTGAATAGATTGGCGAAATAACAGAAATGCCTGATTATGAAAATTTGAACACGTCTGCAGTATTACATTATTGTAAATATAAAATCTTGAGGCCCTATTTAAGACTACTGGGTGTAATGGGCTTGAGACCAAATAGTGAAGAAAGCGAATATATTTCTCGTTACTGCATTTTAGCAAACTTCCATACTTTTCAGGTGATTGTTTTTATGTGCATTGGATATGTACTTCAATATATGGCTTGCTACAGGTAATATTATCCATTTTTTACATGACAAATGAATACAATGGAGTAATTTTTACAAATTATATTCTATTTTAATAGAAGAGATAGAGGATTTTGTTATGTGCCAGCAACTTTAGAAACTGAGTTTTTGCCAAAGCCACGTACATATGATACAACTTGTCATGGAAATGCTTATTTTGCTTATTTTATTCCTAGTGCTTTACATTTAATAGCGTACTTATATACAGTTTATTTGTTTCGTGTTAAAGAAAATGAACAATTACAAAACCTTATGGAAAGAGCTTTTTTACTGTCATCTAATCCTGCTAATTGTGGCGGTCAAAGACGTTTAGTTAAGATTCTATGGTTTTTTATTGGTCTTGGAGTCATATGGATAATTTTGGCTTTAACAACTGTAAGTTTTATGATTGCGATAGAGCCTGTTACATTTCAATGGCTTAAACGAAGGTATGAAAATGTATTGTATCTTCTTATCAATATCAATTTAATAAATTTTCAAATACAATAATTGTCTTCTTTTAGTCCTCCAGATATAAAAATAGTCCTTAAAGTTTTACTAATTCTTTGCACATTATGGCATGACATGGTTCAAGGAACTATTATAACAAGCTATTGTTTACAAGGACAATTACTCATATCTCATTTATATTTTTTGAGAGCAAAATTGATTCAACACACTATACCAGGTCTAGAATGGATGAAGGTATTGAAATACTATTAATATCAGTCTAATGTGTGTTATTGCAAACTCTTTATTTTCTAGGAGATAAGTGAATTTAGAAAATTATTAAAGTATTTCAATGATGAATATGGTCCTGCAGTTTGTATTTATACAGTTGTAAACATTTCTTGGGCCATGTCAGGTACTGCCTGGTTATTAAAATATGATAACAGTAATGCAAGAGGTGATCCAATAACTTGTGTTAATATAGTCAATGTAGTACTTTGGGTTTGGATATCAGCAGCTCCATTCATACAAGTATTTCATTCAATTTTTATAAATATTCATAATAAGGTTTTTAGTTAATACATTAACTTTTTTACATTTCAGGCAGCTCGTTTGACAACAGCCTGTTCAATGATTCAAACTACAGGACATGAAGTACGTGTTAGGCCTTTTGTTTATCAAGGTACACCAGGAGAAGATTTGGATACATTGCTTTTATATACATCCTCATTAAAAATGTGCGCTAGACTTTTCAGAGTTCCTATTACAGGTAGATACTTGTGTCTACTGTTAACAATTGGAGGTGTGATCAGCTTGACATTAGGGCAATGTCAAGTTTTCTCATAATAATTACTTTTTAATTACTTAATCATATTTTTCATAATTTCAATAAGATGAAAAGTATAAACTATGTACATACATTATATAAACTACTTTTTGCAATTCTATGTTAGAATGAAACTTGCTTAATTATACTTAAGTGATTCAATTTTAAATTTCATAAAGTTTAAAAAGTTGGAAATCTTTGATCTTTTACTATTTTTAATGCCATACAATATACTTAATATCAATAAAAGATTTTTAAATCTTGTAAAATTAAAATGTACTTAAAAATGTAAAATTAAAAATGTTTAGGGTTCCTTTTTAGATTCATAAAGAACAAAATGTTATGAAAGTGTTTGTAAGAAAAATGAATGAGTTCTTACTTGACTGATATACTTAGAATCTGTTCCGTTTTTACTATCTATAGCTTAAATAAATACTGGAACTATAATATTGTTTATTTATTTTCTAAAGAAAATCATTCATTCATGGTGATGGTTCTAATAAATATAAAAGCAATAGTATATTACACACCTAGGGAGCAAAAGTAAAGAATGGCCCAGATCGCATGTAAATTGTCACCCGAGTCGAAGGCGAGAGTGACAAACATGCGATCTGAGGCATTCTTTATTTGCTCCTATGGTTAGTATACGATTTTTTTGTCTAGTGAGACTGAAAATACAACATTTGCGATCAGGCGCCGGGAGAGAAAGTGGTACTTTCGGCTCACTAGGCAAAAAATATTTACTATTTCGCCATACCCTGCCCGAAAGTACCACTTTCGCTCCCAGCTCAAAAACGCGAATGGGGTATTTTCGGTCCGGGTATGACGAAATAAATAGTAATGCGCACCAGGGGAAAAAAAATTGGCTAGCTCACAGCTCGTGTTTGCCACCCTCGCCTTCGGCTTAGGTTGCAATAAGTTGCAAAAAAAAAATAAATAAATAAATAAATACATCAATGTATAATTAAATTTTATATGTTATAATATATATTACTATATATTACAATTTTTTTATTAAATATTTGTGATAAATAAATTATGAAAATTTCAAGACACTGTAATGCAGTTGACTTAATTTATTTTACTTCCCGAAAAATAGAAAAAATGGTGAAAAATATTATAACAAACTTTTTTTTTTTTTTTTTTAAATAGTATTTTTAATATAAGAAAAAAAAAACAAATATATTAAGAATTTTAATTCTCGTGGTCTAATATTATTGCAAAATTAAATAGAAAAGTGTATGTATGTATCTACATACAAGATAAGATTCATGCAATACGTGTTAACCAAAGTTGATGTCATAAATTAATTTTTAATTGTATTATACATTAATCACATTATCTCTGAAACTACACTATTATATAAAAATAATGTCATGATTTGCCTATGAAATATCGTAAATGTCATAATGAATAATATACTCGTACTTGTGTAATCAAATCGAAGTTAATACGGCTTGACTTCAATCCCACACTGGACACTGGTAATCAACAAATTTAAATCACCCAGTATAGTTACTTTTCGTTTGCAATGGAAAAACTGCGCAGGGTCTTTCTGCTCTTTGAACGTGTCAGCGGGTGACCCCCACTCCGAAACCAGGTGGCGAACAGCAGCGACATCCGTGTCTTCTGTCGTCTGGTCTGGTCCGCGGGCGCACACGTCCCCTTCAGTGCAAGAGACTGGTGCTTGAGCCCGCCCCGTGTCCAAAATGAACGTGATCGCGAAGTCCACGAACATCGCGCCCTTCGCCAAGGCCGCGATTGAAGTCATCTCCGTGGGCGCCAAGCCGGTCAAGTCGGCCAGCAAGATCACGCGCAAAAAGCTTGTGGTTCAGCCGCCCGTTCAGCGAGCCATCAGCTACACTCTCTACAAGGACCTCTTGTCCGGGCCTCTGCGCGTAAGCTCGGGAATTGCAGGTACGACTCGAGTCTTGTAATGACGGACGAAATCATTGTGCTGCTGATGACGATGGACTTTACGTCCTTTCGAGGGCGCAAAGTGTTTATTTTCAATTTATAATTATGTAACAGCCTTCAGCAGAGTTGGAGTACGAGTTGCTCGCAGCTATCTGCATTATCGGCCGGGATAATTACGTGCTAGCATGAAACATCATGTAATAAAATATTGCTTAAAAAGCTATTTTTGACGACTACTTCGAAAATTTTTGCACTATTGTTTGGTTTCTACCGAGGTATACCACTTTGACGTTGTCATCGGTTGTTGATACTCAACTTTGTACTTTCGAGAACTCTCAATTTGAGAGGTTATAATGGTCATAGGATAATTTGTTATTTTTGTTATTTGAATTGAAAAATAGTACACTTTAAATTATTGTTTAACTTTACTTTATCTAGGCATCTTTGTGACACAAGCAAAGATATTTACAATATTTTAGCTAACAAAATAAAATGCCCTACATTTTATATAAAAAGTATAATACTTACATTGTGCTCCGTAATGATAAAATCAAAGGGAATCTTTTATTGTTTTCTTCATGCTTACTGTACCAATTTTAAAATGAATAAATGGTTGATTGAACAAAATATATAATATTATAATTCTCTTTAATAATGTATTTAAAATTATTTTGTGCAGTGAGCTCCCAAATAACCCAGCGAAGGTTGGCACATTCAGACATTCGTGTACCAGACTTTGATTATTATCGACGTGATTCCGTAAAAAGTCCCAATGCCAATTCTCGTGAAACAGCACCAAGTCGACAAGCGGTAACATACCTTGTGGGAGCAGGTAAATTTTAAAATTAACAATTTTGTAAAAACTAAATGATAATAGTGCAAAAAACAAAAATACAGTTATAAATATTCTTACAGCAACTGGAGTCGTTGGTATCTATGCAGCCAAAGGCTTTGTTACCGACCTGTTATTGACCATGGCTGCATCTGCTGATGTATTGGCTATGGCTAAGATTGAAGTTAAACTGGATTCTATCCCAGAAGGAAAGAGTGCTGTCTTCAAATGGCGTGGAAAGCCCCTTTTTATTCGTCACAGGTATACTCAAATAAAGTGAAAACAGTATTTAATTTTTTCAATTTCTCTACCAATTTTTATACTTCTCAAAATCATGAAAGTGGGATATTTTTAAACGCTGAAAAATTTAAAGATTAGAAAGAAATAGTAACACTTCATAAAAATAAAAAATCTATGAATCTACAGCAGTCTTTTAACTCTTAAATATTGATAATCAAAGGTATGTTATGGCTTTGGATGAGTCAATAAAAACTCTGTTAATTAGATTATACAGGTTTTGTTTTGAATGTAAATCAAAATGAAAGTAACTGATTCATACAAATATTATTTAAAATTTTATATAAATAAGTATATAAATAAGTTTTATTGTTATTACTAGGCTGCAAATTTATTAATTTAAAATTTGCAAAAAGTAAAAAGTAAAATAGTAAATGTAAAATAGTACAATATAAAAAAAAATATTTTAAAATAACATTCAATAAAATAATTTTATGAAAATTAGTAATCTGATTTTAAATTTATATTTGTAAATTTGTTTAAAATACTTAAAGTACTTAAAGAAAATATACAAAATGAAAATAGTATCTTATTAAAAATGTAAAGATATGTTACCTTAGAATATTTAGCTTAAAGTATAACTATAATATATAGTCCTATTATATACAAAATTGATATTTCTATCTAAACTTAAATTATGATTATTTGTATAGGTCTGCTCCTGAAATTGAGAGGGAAAATTCTGTTGATGTTGGGTCCCTGCGTGACCCACAGAATGATGCTGATAGAGTCAAAGATCCTAAGTGGTTGATTGTCATTGGAGTATGCACACATTTGGGTTGTGTACCCATTGCCAATGCTGGCGAATTTGGTGGTTACTATTGCCCATGTCACGGATCGCATTATGATGCTAGTGGAAGGATTAGGAAAGGTCCAGCTCCTCTCAATCTTGAGGTTCCTGAATATCAATTCCAAGATAACATTGTTGTAGTTGGTTAATTGTTTAAATGCTCTGCAGAGCAGTAGAAAAATAACAATTGGCATTCATTTTCAAAGATAAAGGAATTCTCTGTGAGAAACTTTTTTGATTTGCGATATTTATTATCAAATTTATCAACTAAATGAGTAAATTTGTAAATCAATACACTCACGTCGGTTGAAAAACGAATGTGACGACTGTCATAATCTTTAAAAAGAAAATAAAGCTGTACAGTCTCTAGAATAAATTCTAAATGATTTTTAACAATTAATTTCAAAATCTTTATTGATCAGTTCTTGAGAATAATTGTTGATAAATTAATTTATACATAACACCTGAATTATGATTTAGAAAACTGCAATGAACTTTAACACTAGCTATTCTTTTGTTTTATTTACTGTCATTAATGAAAATAGTTTAAGATTCATTAGGTTGGGAATGTATGACTTAAAAATTTGTTGTTGCAAATAGTTTACTTCTATCATCAAAATAAATTTCACATTTCTTAAAAATTTTGGAGTATGAGTAGAACTGAAAAATATTGAGGTACTTAAAGATACATCCATATATTTCTTGTATTTATCCATACTTATTCTGAAAGTAAAAACTTTGAATATTCAGGTGATGTTTTCGAATCATGGTTTCACTTGATCGCTTACAAGAAATGTATGAAGACCATCATCAGAATAAAGCAAAGCAAACATTTTCAGATGATATGATGAAGGGTGTCTCAGGGGAAAACAGATCAAGCAAAAAAGGTCTGATAGAAGAAGTCTTAAAAAATACTAATGCTGCTAAACCACATGAGAATCCTTCAGATAGATTCAGATTTTTAAAATATTTATTACTCGCCATCCCTCTGCCTATCTATTTAAAAATTCGTTCTGCTGGAAGAAAGTAAATCAAACCGAAAAAACATGTAAAAATTAGGAAAAAAAAAAGAAAAATACACGAAATTTAATAAAAATCGAGCCAAGACGACGTAAAAAATCTAATACAAGATAAGTTCTTCTGCGGGGGTAGAGACCGCGTTCGACGTACTGTACGCGTGAAGCATTGGGGGAGCGGAGAAATTGGGGTCAACTGCACTCGTCGACGTCGACGTGTTCTCCTCGAGGGGAGAGAATTAGAATTAGGAAGGACCATAGGCCGGTTGCAGGGCCGCAAGGAGGCGCTCGCATCGAGCGCATCAAAATTTTCGGTTTTTATATATGATGAGTGTGTGTGGTGTGCCACACACTGGCGCACATATATACGTATATATACGATCAAGTTACCCTCGTGCACGGCGCGCGCACGAGCCTGGCACTTTTATAGAGCGCGCGGAGGGAGGGAGGGGGGTTGCATCGCCACCGCGCACGCGAGCACTTATTCGCGTGCGGCAGTTGTCGGTCTTCTTCGCTGCCGGCAGCGCGAGAAAGACGCGGGTGCCCGCGTGCGATAATAAGGGAGAAAAAAATCACACACACACGGGGGAAAGGATCAAAATCTTCAACTTTCGGACCAGCACGTTTTTCGGCATAGGCACTCGCGTCGTTGTAATTGTCATTCTTCTTTGGAAATTTGCCATTTCGGACTTTTGTTATGATTTGCATCAACGCGAGGAACTTCGCGGAATACCAGCCTCGCGACGAAGGTGAGTACTTTTTGTTCTATTAGTGGGGTTAGGTAGTATTGTTATTTTGTTCGGCATTTGTTTTACGTGATTGTTCAGTTGGTGTATGTGCAAAGTGTAATGCAACGGTGCGGGTCATGAATCTTTTCGTTATGCAAATGCTGCATTTTTCGTAAAAAAACAAATGCTGGAGAAACTAAGAAAAGATAAAATAAATCTATATTATAAATCATAATCATAAAAAGATGTACTTATTAAAAAAAATTTCTGTTTGAAAAAATTGAATTATTGTCTTTTAGAAAAAAAATTCAGTATTATTTTTTAAGTTGTTAAAATTATTAGAATTTTTCGAGATACTTTTTAGCTAGATTCATTATTGCAACGGTTTCGGACATTGCAATTTATTAAGCCTATAACAATACAAATTTATTGCTTACAATATTTAATTATAGAATTAGTTTATATTATTATTCAGATGGTCTTTACAGTAATATCTTAATACATATTATGAATAATATAGGATGCATTTAGAAGTCAGTTTGAAAATTATCGTAAAAAATATTGATTTAGAACTATTTTACTACTTAATTTTTTTAATTTATGATTTTAGTCTACTTTTTTAAATTTTATTTTGTGAAATAAATAAGGTACATGTACGTTTTACAAGTGTGAACTTGAATATTGTTTATGTTTAGCTCAGGACAGTATATTTTATTTAAATCGTAAGCAGTGCTGAATGTCACGAGTCACGAGGCATTACGAAAAGGTGCATTTCTTGCATAACTGTTATTAAATCTTTTTCTTTCTGAAGGACATTTCTAGTCTCTGCGAAAAATCAAAAGAACGAAATAAAAGAAAAAATATTTATGAATATTTATCCCAAATTTCATAGATATATTATTAGCACAAACATTATTGCATTCATATATTATTCGCTGAACGAGAGAAAGAGGCATACTCAACGCGTCTTCGTACTCGAGAAAAATCTTGACGAAATAAAATATTCCCCTTGCGCTTCTCCTATTCGACTCTCTGCACTAGAGACTTATTTCTCTCTCTCTCTCTCTCCTATTTCGGCATCATGAAATGCAGGCGGGCGAGCATAGCGCGCGGCCATGTATATACCAGGGGTTGCAGAATCCAGTTTTCCTTTTGGCTTCCCCGAAGGAGAGAGCAAGCGACTTCGATATTCCCCTTGGTCCTATACACCGTATACCTATATACACAGACACTGTGTGCGTATGTACGCACACGTGCACACGTGCACTGCCGCTGTGCGCGAGCGCACGGTCTCGTTGCGTATGTATGCGTGGGGCGATGTGCGTGCGTGCGCTTTCGACGAAAGTGAGTGGGCCAACCCTTGGCAACCGAGAATCAATAGATGCGCGTTGCATCTTACCCCTCTGCGCTACGCACTTCTCCCTTCTCTCTATTGCTCTCGCTCTCTCTCTCTTTCTCTCGTCTTTTTCTACTCGTGTGCGTCTCCTTCTCTCTGTCTCTCTTTGCGTTCCCGGCCCCTCGCTTGGATGCCGAATTTTCGGGGGTTCGCTCCGCTCGCCCGTGCGTCTCACTTCCTACTTCCACTACTACTGCGATGCGAGTGCGTCCGTGCGTACGCGCTCCGCTACTACTACTAGCGCACGTCGAAGAGTGCACTTGCGAATTTCGCTCGCCGCTCGTTCGCTAGCTCGCTCTCCTCTCCCGCTCTCCTCTCCTTTATCGCTCCGAACACGAGCGTAGGACGACTCGCTCGCGCCTTTTTTTCATGTGCGCCGAAAAAATCGATTCTCTTCTATAGGCCCGGGAGAGAGAGAGAGAGAGAGACTTGAGTTTCCTTCCTCCTCTTTTTTTTGGCTATGGCGAAAGGGAGATAGAGAGTCTCGACGGTTTTTTGTGGGATCGTTCTATTGTTTTTTTTTCGCGACTTTCTCGGGGGGTGAGATTTGAAATTTTGTCGATTTTCGAAGGGTCGGGGAACGGTAAAAAGGGGAATATTGATATGAAATTGCGGGAGATCGAAGAGGGGTGGAATATAGTTTGATTATAGGCAATAATGGTGATATACTATGGTTTATTTAATCTATTAAATCTAGCTTGAATGTCAAATTCCATTAATTATATGTGGAAGATAAATTTTGCACGAAAAAGTAGCTAAAAATAACTTATAAATTCAAACATGTTGTTCTAAACATAATTGAAATTAAATCAAACGTTAAAATAGTCTTATAATACTTTGGATATAGCTAAATTTATTACCTAACATGAAGAATTATTTATGTAAAACAAAATAGTAAAACCGATTATTCGTGATTGATGTGCTCATTAACCTTGAAAATGTGCAAAAATTATCCATATGCTCTAATTTAGCAAGAGATTTTGACAAATCTGACACTGATTAATTTTGGAAAATTCTTCCATTAAGATATGGATACATCACTGCTGATACCCTTGCATAATAATATGAGGTATACTTACACAATTGATCAAAAAGATGCAGGTAGTGAAGGGCAACATTAAACAGATTAGTTTAGTAAATGATTGAAAATCAGTAATGAGATTATGTATATGTTATAGTTACAGGGACTAATAAAATATATTTTGCTATATAAGGCTTTCATAATTCATAGTACATTTTTTAAAAAGTCTTCTTTACTTTAAGAAATCTTGAGCAAATACGAAATCTTTAAGGGATGTAAGATTGAGTAGCGTATTCTATATCCATAAGTACGTAAACTGTTCTGTTAAAGGGACTACATCAGAACGTGGGTTAAAAGATCAACATAAAAATATATTTAAACATTGTTTTAAATACTTCGCTACAGTTTTGTTGAAATAATGACACGATTGTTATTTTTGTCTTTGACTTTTTGCTCGTTGTTCAAAAGTTATAGAAGAGATCAGGGAGTTATCATACTCCTTTCTTTTGTAAATTTTCCATTATATTATTAATATGACAATTGCAATAACTTTAAGATAAATAATTTTATATATTATTTTTTTTATACATAGTTTATTTTTGAGCTCTGCACCTAGTTGTTGACGCAATACGGGTTATGAGGAATTTAATTACATGCGCGTCTATTACACATAATTTAGTAAACAGCTACTATATACATTTAATCAATTTCGTCAAACTCTACGTGTTAATTTTCAGATGTTATCAGATCCAGAATTTCTTTGTGACTTTTTTCCTAAATAGAGATATTCGTAATATATTTTTATGACAGTAACGTATATAACGTAATGCATTAAGAAAATAAGCTTTTAAGCTTCTATACGAAAAATTACGATTGGTTTAAACAAATTTAAATGGATTAAAAAGTTATTTCTTTCCGTGCAATTAATTGATGGATTTCTAGTGCATAATCGCGTTAATTAGGCTAATTACAGAACACTGTTTCTTAATCTAAATATTATAAACGTTAATACTTATTAATTAAAAAAGATACTTATTTACAATTTACTAGATATCGACTCCTCCGCAATTTAAATGAAAGCGCTAAAGATACTTAAAGCTTTCGACCGATATCAAGTATATATTCCTCTTCCAGTCCCTGAAAAAACGGACATATTCCCTTAAAACATCTTAAAGAGAACGCGAGAGTCACACAC
Organism: Torymus auratus; assembly: GCA_900474315.1. Classification (NCBI taxonomy): domain Eukaryota; kingdom Metazoa; phylum Arthropoda; class Insecta; order Hymenoptera; family Torymidae; genus Torymus; species Torymus auratus. The sequence goes on from UXGD01000778.1 coordinate 44,196, forward strand.
TCCGAAAAAAGCCAGCCGCGCCGTCGCGAGCTTAATAATAAAAATGCAACGCAAGATCGACTTCTCGAGGTCAAAAGGGCAAAGGCGGAAAGGACGTGGCGCTGCTCAGCAGCTCAGTTGTCGCAGCCGCCGCGCGTTCCGGCGGAAAGCTCGCCTAAGAAACCTTAAGCCGGCCAAAGTCACGTTCCGTACATACATACGCCCGCGCGCGTACATGTATACGCAGCCGGGCACGGGAAAAGAGAAATGCGCGAGGTAGACGACGGTACCAAAAAAAGGAAAGAAATAAAAAAAAGCGGAGCGGCAGGCGGAGCTAGATAAGGCAAATCGGAAACGCAGGTATCAGAGGGGGGTGGATACCTGTCTGTCTCTCTACACCGATGAGAGATCGAAAGCAGAAGTCCTCTGTCTCTCTCTTGGCGGACGAGCCGAAATCGCTTCTGCGTCTCTTCATGCGCGTACACACGGCGTCGCGGCCACGTACGCAGAGTGTACGCACATACACGCATGAAGAAGTGAGCGAGAGAGAGAGGGCAAGAGGTAGGTGTGCGTTATATACACATACAGGAGAGCGAAAGAGAGCCGCATGGAAGGGGGTTAATGATTAGTTCTTCCGAGGTCGGGGGCTGTTGCCGGGTGCAGGTTGCCCGGTGGCCCACCCCCTATACGCTCCTGCCCTCCCTACCTCCTCGTCCTCGCAGGCTGTAGCAGCGAGCGCGCGCTGCGCCGGCTTTCCCTTCTGCATTCCCTCACCCCCGGAAACCCCTACGCTCCTTCTCTCCTCTCCCCTCCACAATCTCTCTGCTCTTTCTCTCTCTCTTTACTTTCTCTCTCGTTCGCGACCTCCGAAAATTTCGGGGCTCGCTCGCGCTACTCCCTCCGCGCATCGTGCGCGCGAGCGCGAACTTCAGAGCGGGGAGGGAGCGTCAGGGGTGCAAGGTTGCCTTCTGCCCCCTCTTTTCCCTTCTTGCGCGCCGGCAGTGGCGTAGCGTTAAGGGTGCTAGCCCCTACTCGCGCCCCCTTTTTTTCGCGAAGCTTCGGCCGACAATTGCGCTGCCGGACGGACGCGCAATTGCAAATCGCGATATGTCAAGTGTGGGTAGGTGTGTGTTGTATGTGCGTGGTGCACCGCTCCGGTATTTCGTGATTTATAGGCGTGCATGTGCTCGCTGTTTTGTTTATGTTACGAGCGGAGGGGTCGTTGCGACCGCTTGAAGATGATTTAGGTGGTTAAGCATTCGGTGCACGCGTGTATATATATGTACGAATGGAAGCTCGTACGTTGCGTCTGCGTATATTAGTCTTTCGTGAGTTATTGGTACTTTTTATATGGAAATATTGCACTGCAGTCGTAGTTTGATAAATATTTCGTGAAATTGTTGATTCTGCATATATCTGCTCTATGTATGGGTAAATAGTAATATTGAAGCTTTTCAATAGACTCAAGATTCCTTACATTCGACGGATGAAAAAAAAATGAAAACCATTTTCTGAATTAGACTTACGTAATTTGTAATCAATCCTAAATGTGCAAATGGCTAAGGGAAACGGAAAAAAAGCTTAGGGTCATAAAATTTGACCTCCGTGTGTTATAGCCGTGTAATTATTATTTGTTGATTCTTAATTACATTTTTGTCGTTACTGGATACCCAGAAATAAAAAAAATTATGTTCGAATAAATTGTTGCAATACTAATTTCCTATAATAAATACTGATTTATAGGGAAAGAAATAAATGGTTTTATGTGAGGGCACTCATATTAACTTTGATTAATTAATACTTCACCTTTTCTTTTTGTTGTATAGAACAAGGATACGTATTTAATTAAATATTAAACTTTTAATTTTACTGATTGAATACCGATAAGAAAGGAAGCTAATAAATAATTCCAACTATTGGTATCACTAATATTAATGTATTTTGTATCTAAGTAATAGAACACCATTGGCAATCGTTTATAAAGAAAACATTTTTGTAAATTTTCTAGTGATTTTTGTTACAAATTCTATCATATTTCACAAGTTCTTACTTTTAAAATTTATGATACCTGAACACACTCAATATTGAAAAATAATAAATAATGCTAAATTCAATCTATTCTAAACTAAAGTTAAAATATAAAATTTTCTATCTATTGATTTATTTACATACGTGGACGAAGTTGTCTGAGTCTGCTAGTTAGAAAAATATTAAACTCCTTTTTCCAGTGAATGCCCATTCTCCTCCATACATAACAGCCATTTACCCATGCGAAATTTCAGGAAAAATTTTAAGCCTTGGCACAGCCAGGGGGAGAGAGACAGAGAGCGAGAAAGAGAGAGAGAGAGAGAGAGAGAGAGAGAGAGAGAGAGAGAGAGAGAGAGAGAGAGAGAGAGAGAGA
>UXGD01000779.1:0-46573 GCA_900474315.1 Torymus auratus
AAGAAAAAGCTTTCAACAATTAATATTTAATTGAAAACATTGTGGCCGGTACAGCAGAAAACTTTGCCGGTATAAGGTATCCCCTTAATCAGTAAATTTAATTAACGATAGAATAAGTTGTTTGGATCATGATGTGTTCATCAATTTTATGGATTGCAAAAATTTTTAATTGAATATCGTTTAAAAAAACAATACAACATAATCAGATTAAGAATTAATAAATAATATTAACCGCGACAAATATACATATTTATTTATTCATATAGTCGTGGGATAAAAGTGTATTCTCAACATTTTAAACAGTAATTAAAGGAGAAAACACACAAGACCCATGGAAGACGTAAAAAGAAAAAAACGAAGAAGTTTGTAGTTAACGGAGATTCCAATCCGGAGCGCGCCCTGAAAGGCCACGGAAAACCTATGGGCAAAAGGAACGAGTGAAAGCTGGAAAGAGAGCTGAAACGCGCGACAGAGAGGATAGGGCAGCAGCGCAAGCAAGAGCGAAAAGCCGAAAAAGATAGTCGAGGAAGGAACGCGGAGGGCGGCCCCCGAGCGGGCAGTATATTTGCGTTACGTTACGTAGTTGCGCGTTTAATCAGCCGTGTAGCCTCACCAACCCTGCCCTGCAAGACAGAGAGAGCGAGAGAGCACCGTTTGAAGGAAAGAGATAGAGAGAAGAAGGCATGCGCGCAAATACGGACGACGACGGAGGAAAGAGAAAAAGGAAAAGCTGGGCGAGCCAAAAAGCGCCCGTTTATTGCAAGAGCGGCACAGATTCCGAGGGAAAACGACGACGACTGTCTTTCTTTATGAACAGAGAGCTGCCGAGAGAGTGAGAGACAAAAAGAATTCGGCTGGCTGCTTTAAGTAAAATTCAAGTACAAACATTAGCGCCCACTTTGGGGGGTGTATATGTAGAGGGGCTGCGTCCGCGGCCGGACTTTTCTACCCGTGTCCTCCTTTTCTTGCGGGGCTGCCGCCTTTGATGCCGCGGGCGCGGATAGCGCGGTTTTTGCGAGTCCTTTCGGTTGCGGCCGGAGGGAACGGAGTGGTAGTTGGTTACGGAGGCTAAAGTGCGATGTATCGTGTAAGGGTCTGGAGAATTATTCGATGGAAAGGGTTGTTTATTTGATTGCTCTCTTAAAATGTAAGATTTTCTTCATTAATGTTTAAATTTAATTTCTTTTCTTCTTTTACAATGTAAGTCTTAATTAATGTCTTTTTATATTTAACCTTAAATTTAATAAACTAAACAACTGTTATTATTTTCTAGGGATCATTTTGTTGACTGTCCAAAAATGAAAAGTCGCTTACCGGTGCAACAAGTGAAAAAATCGATTGATTCTTCAATGAATATTCATTTATTCGCACAAGAGCACAACTTCTCACTTATTCATTTTCAGAGAGTATACTGTTTAAATAAGTAAATTCCTCTTTAATAAAAGTGCGATTGATTGCTCAGTAATTTCAATCAACAATGTAAACATACTTTAATCAACATCGATTTAATACATTACTTTATTAGCAATGAAATACATAAAAAGTCTTCAAACACATAATAATTACTATATCCAAAAATAAAAAGGTAGTATCAATTACAAGCTTATCAAAAACACTTCGAACCAATTACATTGTACCTACGTCACAGCCGATTTTCTTCGTTTCTCCATCACAGCGGCTACCAGGAGCAATACGTCAAACGCAAAGCCCCGGTATATATACGCCGAACGAAGCATTGCAAACGTATTTTACGTGTCATGACGATGACGTTAATCAAGAATCATAAATGATGAAGGAGGCGGAGAGAGAGGACGAAAGGGGAGGGGGAGGAGGGGGGGGGGTAGGAGTAGAGCAGAGCGCGGCGCCTTCGAGGCGTCGATGCCGTGACAGATTGCCCCCCAGTATTTTCCACCACATACATCATCGGCTCTCCTCCCCTCCCACCCACCGTTACACGCACACACACACCGTGGCAGCCTTTAGTTCTACCCCGATGCCCGCGGTTATCGACTCGCCTAATTGACATCGCATCCATCGCGAGCTCGCACTTCTCCTCATCTCGCGATCGAAATTCGCTTTCTGGAGAATACAGAAGTGTAACGCCGTGGAATATGAGATTGTATTTACGAGGGTATGCGTGGATTAAGGCGTTCTTCGCGCTACGTAAATTGTTATTTTTTAGTTTAGAGGTGGGGAAGGAGAAAGTGGTTGAAAAGGTTCGTGAGAGGGGTGCGATCGACACTCAAGCTAACTTTTACATTATAGTAGACAAAGTAAATTAAAAAAAGAATTACTTGCAAATAAATTCTTTAAAATTTACAGCTAATGTCTATTTAATATCGCTCAGTTCGCACCTCAGGATTATCCGATACGATATTTATCAACCAAAGTGTTATTTTGTATAATGGCAAAGTTTATTCGAAATGCGAAATCTAATTCCGGATTACTATGTTTAACTTTATCGAGAGGCGGGAAATTGAAATTAGTTAATGGCTTATTATATACTTATACACCTAGCTTCGAGCGGACAGATGAGGCCTTCAATCCGTCACTTTCCAAAGTTGTGACGGCCGTTATTACTTATTTAACGAGATGCCGCTGCGCGCGCGCGAGGATAAAGTTGCGACTCTCGAGCTTTGGGGCAGCGACTCTCCTCTGAGCGTGTACATATATATAATACAAATGCAGATTGATTTTTTTGACTTATGTATTGTTGATGCTCCAGAGTTCAGCGCAGCTTTATAGCTTAAATGAATTTGTCAGCGAGATTTTCGCCCCCCGCGTGCTATTGTGCCACCGTGAATTTCATGAATTCCATTTTGGGATTCACGTGTAGACGCGACGATGGGCCGCAAGAGATGTCTGACCGACGTGCGATGGCTAACTACTGATACTATATGGACCGTTGTGTTGAAATGGTTCTGTGATTTAAGTTAGAAAGTGAAATTGGTGGAGCGGTAGAGATTTTTTAGATTTAGTATAATTACAATATTTAACGCGTGTTTGTAATTTCTATAAATACTTTTTAAAGAATTGAAAAATCAATTGATTTGTGTGTAATTGACATTTGATATATTTGCTTCCTCAAAGACAAACAATCCTTTGTATGTATATCTTTGTTTGATCTAAATTATTTTGTTTTACATCCTGTATTTTTTGTTCTCTAAGCCGTTAAATAAACTTAGCCTAATTCATTCGATGAATTTTTAATTAATTTACGGTCGGTGCCAATCCTCCTCTCCCGATTTCCCACTTTAATTAATTAGTCGCCGTATAGATTAATTAAAACAACGGAAAAAATTCTCCGACCATTAACACACTCTTTCTCTCTTCTCACAATTCAATCCTTTCCATTGTCGACGGGGGCTAAAAAGGCGCGCACGCTCGCGTATATATTTTCCGGTACACCCTAAGGATTCCCCCGTGGTATTGCAAGCGCGAGAGGCCGAGGCATCGCCTCCTATATATACATATATATTCTTCGCCGACGTCCGGCCAAGGGCTTCAAAATTTTCAGCAAATTAAATACCGACGATAGTGGTTACCCCTTAGGTCCGGCCTAAGCCCAATAACTCATAGACGGAATGCGAAAGGGTGAACCCTGCCGCTGTTACCGCCGCCGCTTCGCTCTTTTTTTTCTCTCTCGTAACCCCGTAACAAGTCTCGAAGCCTTGCGCTAAAAAGGGCCGTTATAACTGCGGGAGAGAGAGAGAGAGAGAGAAGCCAAGGGTGGAAAAATAACAGCGCGCCTGTTTATCTTGAGATTTGTAGCCGCCTGTTCTCGATATTTATTGGCCCCCGGAACGCGCGCCCCGAGTCTAGCGGTGGCGGTAGCGCAGTGGTGCTCTGACGGACCGTTAAATTTTATTATGGTTTTCTCTCTCACGCGCGCGCACGCTTTTTTTTCGGATCGCGCGGTGGAGAATACAGTCTTGGGAGAAAAAGTGCGCCGGACGAAAGTATAACGGCCGGCATTACGAACGATTTCATTTCGTATATTACGCGTGCTCCCGCGTGGCTTTATGCTTATTCAAAGAGGCGTTACACCCCGCGGGTTTTCGCCCGGTATAAAAAATTTTAATGTCTTTTGCGGGCTCGTTTCAAGATTATTACTTTGGTAAATAATAAAATATGCGGTTTGAATTTTTCACTGGGAATCTATCCAAATTTAATTTTTATACGTCTGATCGAGATTTAGAACTGTAATGTCGGAAAATAATTCTTCTGAAATTTTTTTTTTCCTGATTCACTTTTAGGGCTGCACGGGAGCAAGGCAATACGGTATTTCTGTACTTATATTGTCTTGCAAATTCTTGAAAATTTCTCTCCTGTCTTGGTCTTGACAGTCAACATGAAAAGTATTATTGTCTTGTCTTGAAATTCTTGATCATATTGGAGTAACGCAGACAGGTGGGAATAGCGAGTCGATTATTAGAAAAGTTATCAAACCCAAATATCCATGAAACCAGAGGTCCACGCAAAAAGAGAGTTACGTAAACGTGTAACAATAAGCGAGTCGATTATTTACAAAATTCTTAAACCCAAGTAGCCGGAGGATCTGACGTGCATATAAAAGAGGAAGATGCACACGTGAAATAGTAAGTAAGTCGATTATTTAAAAAAAGTCTTAAACCCAAATAGCACGGTGACACGAGGTTCACGTAGATGGAAAAGGCATGCTTTTAAAAACGGCTCAAACCCAAATAGTCGGGGGAATACGCGAGGTCCATGTAGAAGAGGAAGTCAGGCAGATGTGTGACTGTAGTCGAGCCGATTATTTAAAAGATTCTTGAGCCCAAGTAGCCTACGGACGGGAGGTCCGCGCACATAAGGGAGTTACGCAGACGTCCGACAGTAAAAGAGTGGATATTAATAAAGTCTGCGTTACTGTACAACTGCATCTTTTTGCGCGAAACTCACGTTCTCCAGATATTCGGGTTTAAGAATTATTTAACCTGCAGGCGGCCGGCATATTTATGAATGTACCCAGTACTTTGAAAATTTTTTCCCTAGAAAAAGTTCCAAATGGACTAGTATCAAAAATATTGGCTTGTTTTATATCGAACTTGATAGGCAGGGGTTTTTGAGGTCGCTGATTACGAATATGGAGTCAGATTTTCGATCCAAGATGGTGGATATAATTTAAAAAAATCAACAGAACTATACTAAACTTGATACATAATTTGAAAAAATCAACAGATTTACACAAAACTCGATATTCTGAGGTTTTTGAGGTCACTGATTATGAATCCGGTGTCAAATTTGTGAAATTCAAGATTGAAAAAGGTTAAAATTCATGATGCCGAAAGGCACCATCCTGGCCGCCTGGAGGTTAAATAATCGACTCGCTTACTATCGCACGTCTACGTAAATCCCTAGTAAGTAAGGTTTCACACCGTTTTAAATGATTACTGTTAAAAATATCCTTAAATTCAAGAAATTTTTAAATTACAAATGTTACTGAATTTTAAGAATACTTAAATACTTAAATACTTAATATAAATATCATTAAAATTCAATGATAGTATATTAACATTCACTACAATAATAGAAAATGAATTAATGTACAATTGTATTGCAGACGTCTTGAAATTTAAATATAATCTAAATGAAAGTTAGGTATTTAACTGAAATTTAATAATAATGTAACTAGAATAAATTTAATGTAAAAGTACATTAAGTTTCATACATAAGAATGTTCTTATATTTAAGAAACTTTATGTTACAAATTTTCTGAATTTTAAGAATAAAGTATAAATAAATTCCAAATTTGGAATTTGATTTTTCCCGCTATAGCTGTGCTCCGGCCAGAGTCTAGTTCGTGCTCCGCCGCTGGGCGGCGCACCCTCTCCCTGTGGCCTCACTTACCTAAGTAAGCCAGCTCGAGGGGATATAGCAGGAGATTCTAAAACTAATAAATAATAATGCTCCCCTTTTTTCATGATAATTTTCCCTTTCTCTTTATTTCTTCAAAACAATAGGGGGTTGTATCCCTGTTATTATGATTATTTCGACAAATTATTACGATTAGAAAATGTTGTTATTTTGAAGACAAGACAACTTTCTTGACATTCTTGCCACCACAATCTTGATATTTTATCAAAAACTGTATATAAATATTGTATGGATTATTGTCTTGAACACTGTGGCAAGACAATACAAGATCAAGATTAATCTTGCTGAGATATTCTTCATAGTCATCTGGAGGGCATTTATATCTTTCTTTGTAGGCAGCTTTGCGAAGCCTTCACTCTGCTTCAGCAGTTCTACTTTCTTGTGTCCCGGGTACGTCCTGTTGGAACTTTCGAGTTGGTCAGAAGAAGTCCTCGTTGCGCTTCTTGCTTGAACACTGCAGAAAGATGGTGAATGAATTCTTTTATAAATTCATACTGGTAACGGACATAATGTATGATCATGTTCCCTTTGCTGGCTGCTGTCCTTGTATTTGTCTGTAGTTTTAATAATAATTTTTTTAATAATCAAAGATTTATAGTGTAATAATAGTAATTTTTTACTTACGATGGGTTTTCCAAAGTAGATCTCCGATACTATTTCTTGAACAGAATTGATTGGCATATGGTTGTCCAAATGCTTTTCAATGACCAATCTATAGCGCCAAACTGATCGTATCAGTCTAGAGAACAGGGTAGGGTTGGTGAGGATTTGCGCTTTCAACCACTGATTCATTGTATTACCGTAGTCGAGGGTGGGTGCCAATTTTGAATTTCTAAATTATTTTGATGAAAAGCCTTGATTCGCAGCACCTAATTTTACCTCGCACCTTCCGAAAATGATCTATCTAACCGCGAAATTGTAAAACATAATGAAAAGGAGCACACCGTCGACGGCTACATTGACGAACGGCAAATTGAGAGAAAGAGAGAGAGCCGCAAGGAAACCGTTCTCCAGCGTCGTCTACCTCCCTGCGCGGAACAGGGACAGAGAAGACGACTACCTTGATAGTGTAGCAGCCACCGCAGCAGCGGGAGGAGTAGCAGCGGCGGCGGTAGCAGCAGCAACGAAGGCGCTAACCCACGCGCCTCATTATCTTAACAAATCTAATCTCGCGGTGGGTGTTTATAAATGTCTTGTTTTCCGCCGAGGGCTGGTGCACGCGCGCGCCTCATCCCGTTCGTCCTTTAACAAGAGAGAAAGCGGCGCGCCACTATAACGCCGTGCCTCGAGCTTCTCTCACTCTAAGCACTCGCGAAATCTCGACTAAAAACAGGCCGTGACGGCCCGGCAATTTATGGGATTAATATTCCGATACTATACGCCGTTATCAGCGTATATTCGTGCGCTTAAATATAAAAGTTTGATGCAGACGTGAATTGTTCGCGGCTGACTGAGAGAGAAAGAGAGAGGTGCAGGGCTTAATAATTGATCGCGTCGTCGTTGCAGCGGTTTTCAAAGTTGCGTGACGGGTTTTGCGGGAATTGTTTAAAATAATTTGCGGAATAGTTAAAATTTCCACTTGGATATTAATGCATTTTAAAGCGTAGTTTAAAATTCGCTTAATTATTGAAAGGTTCAGAGGGTTATGCACGAGGTAAATGATTATTATTTATTTAAATTATTTAACGTGAAGTGGCCCGATAGGTGAGAAAAGATGACCGTTACGCGGAACTTTGGTCAATTATTCAGCTCGCGGTATTATTTTCTCATCGTCGTGTAATTAATATGTAAGATTTCAAATAATTTTGTGTAATTTAAAAGCATAATGATTGCATGAATTATACATTGCCCTCTGATAATACTGAAGTGAGAATTCATTTCTATTTAATCCTTCCAGTTATATATCCTTTTAACATTTTACAGAATTATTTTGCTTTATATGAAAAGTTTCAATTAATAAATTAATTCATAATGTAAAGTTATTTAAACATTCATACACCCACACTTGTATTCAAAATCGAACGATGAATAACATAAGCCTTGTTTACAGCACTCACATCCACATCCCTCCTAATCACCACCACTAAAAAATCTCGCAAACTATCAAACAATCCCTAAACCCCCACCCCTGGCTTTAAAATCCCTGCAAACTCACCAAATTTTCGGGCCCAAGATTTCGGCAATCCACGCCGCCGGTGCGTTTGTTTAGGACGTACACACATAGAGTGGCGGCGCCGGCAAATTGTAAGCAGGCGCATACACACGCACACATACGTGCGCGCTTAGGCAAGCCAGTTATTACCGCCTCCTCGCCGCAAACTAGACGGGCGGTAATCCCTTAAGAGCAATAATAAGAATCCTTTCCCCGTCAAATTGCGCCCGGCCGCGCATTAGCGTGCGCCTCTCTCTCTCGGCTCATCTCGGGAGTCTGCAGGACTCCCGTTACGGAGGGCGTGGGTTTTGTTTTGGTATTCTTTTTTGGGATTGTTGCCCGCGCACGGGATTTGGGTGGTTAGTTTTTAATTAACAAGGGGTAAATGGAGGATTGGCCGCGTTGAGAGGAGTCAGTTTTTGAATACGCTGAATAAATGAAGAAGCGAGGTTTTAGAGGAGATTATTTGCTGTAAAACGACGTTATTAAATGTGAGGTTGAAATTAGTGATGAGAGAATAGCGGCTAGAGTTTAGAATGTTTCTTTGATGTATTATTTATACAATAGTTATTCGCCGAGTGTATAGTGAATTATAAATACCGCAATAAGGCGTATTTTCCAATTTCATATAAAATTCACCGGGGATACAAAATAAACTTAATAAGCAAAGTTTGGATAGTTTCAACGAGTGTTCCAATAGAAAGTTTACGAACTATTCATAATCCTATAATTACCGTTGATTTCAATGAAGCTAATAATCGATAAATTCTTCCTACCTTGAAAACGAAAATAAAATAAGCCATAACGCAAGAAATTCTTTTCGACGTCCCCGCTACAAGAGCTTTTTATGATATTATTACACAACGAAATATCTTCCACCCCAATCATTAGAATAAATAACTCCATACACCCAATAAAAACAATCCCACGCGACAATTTAATCCACTCGTCTGTACTCACCCCCCGCGCCAAGTAATTTACAAAACAGCGTCAACGGAATAAACGACGAAAGAGAAGAGACCTACTCGCAGCACACACACATGGAAAGGGGGAAGGAGAGGGTATATACACACGCACGAAGACTCAATCAAATCGAGGGGCGCAAAGTACGATGACGGGCAATACACTCGCGCGAAGCTCCCGTATGACTTGTACGACTCGGTTAAATCGAGAGGCGGAGTGCGAGAAACGACGTCGCGCCACCGCTGCTGCTACTGCTTTCGGGATTCGAAATTTCGAGGGCGTCGAGAGAGAGAGACTCTCTTATACGTAGTGAGAGAGTCTTGGGCGTAATTTGCACACAAAGTGCCGTGGCGGAGGTGTGTGTGCATCCCGCGGATACGTGCGCGCCCAGGGATATTATGCTAACGTCCCATGCATAAAGGTTAGGAGCTTTCTCTCCAGTAGCGCGTGCGCCTGTTCTCTCGAGATTCCAAGCGCGACCCCCGCGTTTATGTGTTTTGTTGCGCGGTGTGTGTGGGTGGCTCTTTTTTATTATTAACTGCTGGGGCACGTGTTAATTGTGAAAGGATTTTTGAGTAAGCTGGATTTTTTTTTTGTTTTTCATGCGTTGGTTAAGAAGTAAAAAGCTAGAAATTAGGTTTCGAAATCTTTGCTTTTTTAAGAAATCAAGGAATAGCACATATTTTTGGATTTACTACTGAAGTGTCTTTTGTAGTTACAGTCTGAAGTCGAAGAAAACACTTATACCCAATTATATTATATCAATGATGGCTTGTAAACTTACAAACTTTCGACACTTCTTGCACGTATAATATATAAAGTTCAACTAAAAACTCGAAGTTATAATACATTCAACGGATAACGTGAAGAAACGAAGCGAGAATTATCATCCTCCTAGCGAACAATCGAGCGATTATCAGGAACCGCATATCGCCGCGCAAGAATTCAAAGTCGCACCTAAACGCGCTCTCGCTCGCGAGTTCGCGCGCTTGCGCTTCCAGAAAGTGAAAACGCGCAGTCGCTCGTGAGTTGATTTACGAGCGCCAGTCCCGTTCCCCAGCCAGACCTTACGTACACCCCCCCAAAACTTTCTTCAACGGCACCCCCACACCACCCACATACACACGCGAAACTTGCAGACTTGCTTCCTCCAGTTTCCCAGTCTACGGGAAAAAATAAAGAAGCCAACGGTAGCGCGCAGTAGTATAGAGCGTCGGGACGGATTTCGCCTCGTTTTTTTTTTTTTCGTTTCTCGCAGGATGTTCCCTCCGCCTGCGTTCCATTAAATGCTACTTTATCCCGAGCTCGCGCGTGGGGACAGGTGTTCGGCCGGGTCGACGGGAGGCCCTCGATGCGGCTGAGTGCCTGCGACAGACGCTCCGTTCTCTCTTTCTGTGTGCGCCGAAGGCCCGATAAAAATTATACGAGGCGGCCGGTATAGCGCCCGCGCGTGGATTCCTTCAATAATAAAGGGATCTTCGTTACGCTGGTGAGGGGGAGGCTGTGGGTGGCTATGGAGTATAGCGGTGCGAGGCTTTTTAATGAAGAAAACTTTCTTGTATTTAATTTCGGTTAACGGCGTATGAATTATATTTTATAGCGGCCGAGCGTTAAGTTATTAAGTTCCCTGCGCGTGGTTGTACGTGTGTATATATATATGGTTGGCTGAGCGTGTAATTATTTTTGTTTTTAATGAAAAATTCACTGTCGTAAATTAGAAGTGACTGATGGTTGCGGTACGGTGGAAGCTTTTAGATGTATCCGTTATTTTTTGTTTGTTCAAAACGTGAATTATGGTTGATAGCGTAGTAATAGATTTGATGAAATTCCAAAGGTACTTTACAGCGATACATAAAAAAGTGAGTTTGAATAGTTTCGAGACAAAATATCTCAACGCAGAGAGTGTATAAAGTAATGCCATGTTTATAAAGTGTGCTAAAGATTGGCGGAATAAATAGTATGAAAGCTCTTCGTGTACAGTAAAAGCTTATAACTTGAAAATAAAAACTCTCCTCAGTTTCACTCCGAAAAGTTGGAAGTAAACCGCCGAGAGATACGGCCATTTAGCAAAAACTTTGAACGATTATTGGAACAATAACCGTAACGGCGATCGTTTTACAACGCGAATGACTCACCTCGAAACTTCAACCCTTGCACCGCTCTCCTCATTCCCCTCAAATCAAAAGAACGCGGCTTCCACGTAGCTACGTAAACAGAATGAGAGAGAAAAAGATCCTTCGGCAATCACTCCTCTGAAAACGAGGGTGAAAGAAACGCGCCGCCCTAATTCAATTACATCGCCCAGGAGAGAGAGAGAGCGAGATGATTTCTCAGCCGCCTGCTTATATGCATGACTAACAACCCGCGGTTTCCTCTCTCTCTCCTTCCAACTCCTCAGAGACCACCGCAGGAGCAGCAGCATTACCGCTGTGGCCACCTCCTTTCTTCCGTCCTACCTCCTTTCTTCTTGCGCTAATAAAAAACCCGTCACGTAGTCACCGCTGCGCTAGCGCGTGAGAGAGAGAAGGAGAGAGGTTGGGGCAAAGAATACTGATTCATTATACAATCTGGGTCGAGTGATTAGCATGCGGCTCCGTCGTCGCCGAGAGCTCCTTCTAAATAATGTAAGGCGCGCGCTCCCGCGAGTACAAGACCGCTGGATCCTCGAGGCAGCACTGGTGGTGAAGAAGAAGGAGGAGGAGAAGGAGGACGACGACTGCGAGAAATCCCGCGAACGTGATGCTCTATGGTCTACCTGCAGCGTTGACAAAGGTCCTTGCGACGGCGCGCCCGGAGTGACTTGGCTTTTCCTTGCTCTGGAGGTGGGGGTGAGAGAGGGGGACGGAGACACGAGGCCATTGTTGCGCGTAATACGCGCGCTAATTTCTTGCTTTGTGGCGGGATCCCGAGGGGAGATTACTTATTTACCGCCTTCGTTTATTTATATATATTTGGATTTAAATATTGAATTTCTTGAGATTTTTTGTGTAAAGGATTTGAGTAATTAAAGAATTTTATTACTGCGATAAATTTTTAGGAAATAAGATTTTGTCAAGGTGTTGAAAACTATTGCGAAAAAGTTTAATTAATCTAAATTGCATATTCATATAGTTTTAAAAGCGATGAGAAAATTAAAATTAAATTTTAAAGTAAATAGCATACTTTAATTTTAAGGTAGACATATGCCAGTTAAAATGTCTTTGTTAAACGAGTTTGAAGGTTTTCAGCAAAGCATAAATTAGTCGATTGATAAATTTAAAACTACGAAAAAAATTACAAATGAAAAATCTTTGTCATTTCTAACTCTCCCAATAACATTAAAAAGCAACTTCGTTAAAATCTTTTCCCCTTAACGTGGGAAATTGAAGCCAATACACAATCCTCGCCCTAAAAGCTCGCTCACTCTGGTTCTCTCCCGCGGCGATTAAAAGCCGAGGTTATCAGAAATATCCTCGGAGGACAGCCGACGGGCGTCCTCTCTCTCTCTCTCTCTCTCTCTCTCTCTCTCTCTCTCTCTCTCTCTCTCTCTCTCTCTCTCTCTTTCTCTACCCCGGACTATCGCTCGCACTTAAGAGATCCATCCTTGATTCGTACGCGCAAGCATAAAGCGCGTCTCTCTCTCTCTCTCTTCTTCCACTCGAGGCGAAACTCCGAGATAAAACATTTTTAATATAATTAAGTGGAAATCTCTGCGGTGCCCAACCCTCCTCTTCCTGCTCTTGTACCCCTCGCTCTCTCTCTCTCTTTCTCTCTCGGCACGGCGCGATGTAAGAAGGGTTGTACGCGGGGCTTGCCGCGCCTTCGGGGCATGTTAATGCACTCCGGGATCTTAGCACTTACACTCCAACACGCCCGGCATCAGACGACGAGGACTACCACTATCCTTCCCTCTCTCATTTTCTCTCTCTCTCCTTCTCTTATTTCTCGCTTCTTTCTCGGGCGTCCCCCGCGCCTTTTGTCCCCCGGTTCAGCCAAGGCGCGTTTTCTCTTTCTCTTAAACTACCCTCTCCCTCTTTCTCTCTCTCGCGCTCTCTCTCCGGAGGGCTTTCACGGACGACGCCTTAAATCCGGATCTCTTTGCCACCCCCAGCATCCTCCCTCTCTTACTCTTTCTCTCTCCCTCTCTCTCTCTCTCTCTCTCTCTCTCTCGTTCCAGCAGAGGTGCTGCTCTTGCGATTTCCACTCGCGGAATGCGTGAAAGACTGTTTCCGGAAGGACAAAGAGCGCGAGAGCGCGAGGGAAGAATGAAAAGGAGAGAAAGGGTCGCGAGAATAAAGAGACTGTTTTTCCGAAAAACACTCTCCTCTCCCGGGGAAAGCTCATGAACACGCGGAAGCCTTTAATTTACTCCGGGAGCTGGCTCGCGCGCGCGCCAGTGGTGTTTATTGCTGAAGGGTTGCGAGAGCGAGAGAGTGAGATTGCGAATAGTAGTTCGCTAAGCTCCTTGTTATTGGCAGGAAATTAAATCTGCGATTGAAAGATTGAAACCCCGTTAGCGCGATACAGCTAAGCACTCAAAGTGCTCGCTGGAATAATGAAGGGATCGCGTGTATATTGCTGTAACGTAAATCAATTTTTTAGAATCTAAATAACATTTATTAGAAATATAAGAACCAGCGAAATTCGTTATTATGTTTTTTCATTGTATTTTCTTTGTGAACTCATGAAAATTATGCATATTAACAGCATTTTAAAAACAATGATAATCTGAAAATTGTTTTTATTTTATTCTAGTCGACGATTTACAGTATTTCGATCAATCAAAGTTAAACATTTCAAGTATCATGGTCGGATCACAATTCTCAAGGACTGATCAAACCTCAGCACACTTCTCAACCCTTAAGATAAGCAACCACTCTCTCGTCGTCTTTGCCCCCTCCCTCATCCCCGGAAAAATTATCATTTCGTATTCCAATCCTTCATTACGTGCTCGTCAAGTTGAATCAGTGGAAATTTTTACCTCCTCCGCACTCGCTCCGATGCAAATGTCCCTCCTACTCCGCATGAAAACCGCAAGCACTCGCCAAAGGAGACGAGAACTCGCTCCCAGTTCTCTCTCTCTTTTTCCCCAAGACGACGACGACGACGTAGACGACGAGGAAGAATGGCTCGAGGCATTCGTAAGTGGCTGCGCGCGCTATATACGGGCAGAAAGCGAGAGCACGAAAAGAAATCTTAATTAACGAGCTCATTGTTTCGTTCCGTGGAAAACAGAGAGCGAGAGAGAGGCGAATTCGACGGAGGGAAGAAGAAGAAGAAAGCAGCGTCGGCGGACGTAAGAAAGCCACAGCGGCGACAGACGGACGGAGAGTGAGAGAGAACAGCCCTATGCGCGCGCCCATGCGTGGCAGCATCCGGAGCTACGCGGGGGAGTCTGAATAAAAAGAAGGGGCAGGGGGAAGAACGAGGCACGCTGATGGGTTTAACCGGGGGGTCCGAGCGATAATAGGTTTAAGCTCCGGACGACGTAGTCTCACATATATACACACACACGGTCGTTGGTTCTGACTACTGATTTTTTTCGCGCTTCGTTTGACACGACGAGCTGTTTATGGTCGAGCGAAATGTACGGTATAGTAGCCTTGATACGCGATGCGTGCGGAATAATCATGCGAGCGGCACGTTTGTGCCGGTTTCTTTGATGAAAAAGTAGCGGTGCCTTTTTCGAAAGACGGCAAATACAGAAACGAGATTGAATGAGAATACCGGGGTGTTATTGGATTGTGGTAATAAGGAGATTAGGTCGGATGCGTTTTCTTTGATAATAGTGTGTGAATTGATGGCCATTGATTGTGAGAATTGCTAATGAAATTGTTACTTATTTATAGGAGCAATAAAATATTATATCTTCACTAACATTATCTAAATCGAAATTCCTATAATAATCTATTAAAGTGTATGCACTTCCACGTATATAAATCACGAATAATGCCTGTCGACAGCACCGCAATCAAACCTCGATCCGCAAATTATTATCTCTCAACCCGCCATGTACGCGGCCGATACATAAACTGCACCTCGCTCCCACCCTCCGCATCGTCTCTCAAAATCGCATCAGGCCAATCAATCCCTCCGCCTCCGGCAAATAACCTCCAAAAAACTCACTCTCGCTCATCAGCTCTCCTGTCAATCAGCCTCTCGCTCCTCAACGAAACCGAAAGCTTGCTGCAACCGCCACGAATGACGCGCGCAGCGCATATATGCATCCGCATGTCCATTCATGCACCCCTATCCCATATATACGCGTGACAACCGATGATTAACGCCGCGGACAGTGCGCAAGCGAGCGCGCAGGTGCGAGAGCGCGCGCGCGTAGAGCTTCAACAGGTGGTCACTCGCCGGTGGCCATCCATCAAGGGCTTTGTGCGTGCTGCCGCCGCCGCTGCTGGCCGAGAGATGCGCGCACGGTTAAAGAGCGGCCCGGAGAGCGCGAGAACGGCTTTTTTCTCGCGTAATCGTCGGCGATTTTTCTCTCTCGCTCGGGGTCTCTTCTTCTCGGGTTGCGGTGCCGCTGAGCTTTGTGTAATGGAGAGAGAGGGAGGGGATTTCGAGAGGGTTAGTGCGTGGATTAACGGTGTGTGGCCGGGATGAGGCGGGTCTTTTTTGGTGTGGCCTGATTAGGTGCTGAATTTTTGAGCGACTTTATTGCGCGGTTTTAACGTGGTTTTGAGGGCGTGTAATTAGGTGCCGGTTGATCATGCTCTTTGTAACCGTATATACGCTATGATGTATTAAAGATTAATGCTTTGTAATAGGGGCTGGTATGTAATTAGGTCAATTCGATTTTAAGTTATAAGTGGATATAATTTTCTTAATCGCTCGAATGAAATTTTAAAGTTAATTAGTATATTGATCTCAAATATTACTTTGATGATAATATAGACTATCAAACATTATTTAAATATGTTACATTTATTCATGCCACGTATATATATGGATTTGATGTTTTTGTAAATAATCCTATGTTACCGATGTCAAATATAGAATGTCAATTGATGATCCATGAATAACAAGTCACGCCATATTACCAACATCACTTTGTATGACTGCATTTCGCATATAGAAATTTTTCCATGAAATAAAATAAAACAAGCGATACTGTTTTCCGTGTTGTAAAAAAAAGCAAATAACCGTTCCCTGAATTCAAACTAAATTAACGACGAGAGCTCGGTCCGAAAAAAAAAATCAATGCACGCATGCACGCGCGCTTTTGTGTTCAAAGACATTTCTATAAATAAAAAGAGCGAGAGAAAAGCCCATATATATGTACGCGCTGGCGCTCCCGGTCACGCACAACGGTTATTTTTTGTTCCTCGGAGCAAATATAACCGGCCAGCAGAGGGAAAAGACCTAGGACAACGCGAATCAAAAGGGACGCGGACAAATGGACGCGGATCGAAAGCGAGCGAGCGGGGAAAAGTGCTCGGGCGTTTTTGCGCCACTCGCTCAGCTGCGCGAGCCTGTCGTCAATCGAGCGATTCGAGAGCCTCTTTTTTCTCCACATCTCTCCCTCTCTCTCTCTCCCTCTCTCGTTCGCTCGGAGAACAACGGACTCGCTTTATGCCCGTTCCATTTATTTCGCAGTTGCTCGCGGCGGCTACGAACGGATTGCCGAGGAGCCCAGAGGCTGGATTCCTGCGCGCGCCCGTGTTTATCTGCGCGCACGTCCGTTTGCACGCATGACGCGCTGCATATGGTGCTGCTATACTGCTGCCGTTGCTCTTTTGCACATGCCCCGATACAACAACGCGTGTCCCTTTGTTTCTGCGATGAAAGCCGTATACGCATACACGCATGGAGGGGTGGCATATATATATGCATGGTGCGATGCTGTACTGCGCGTGTTTGCGAATCGAAGAATTATAGATGTTTCGCGTCAATATTGCGCTAAGAAACGCCGGGATTCATTTTTGTTGGCGCTTCCAGCAGCGAGAATTTTCAATGCGCGCTGTATAGAGAATTTCTGATTTTATATTTGAAAATTTAATTGATGCTGCGTGAAAAATTTTATTATAATTAAAGCCGTGTAGAACATTATTTTTTGCGAGGAATTTTCATGTAATAGTTGTAATAAACTCTTGTATAATTATACTCATGGTAGTGTCCAATTACGCATATTCTTTTCTTTCGATCTCATGTGTGTATACGCACCATTGTTTCTTGATTACAATGTATATTATACGCACAATGAAATGCCTTTCCAATCAACGTATTGTACGTCTTAATGCCAATATTACTTCATATATTTGCAGATTCTTTACTAAAGTCATTATCGGAATGACTTTAATAATAAGTTTATATAATATAATTATAAACAATTTACACTTTCGAAAAACTAGTCACGTAATGTTCAACAATCATGAATGATTTGCAACAAATATACCCTAAAACCTAAAATCTCAAAACGCGCCACCGAAAACTTAAACAGCTATTGAAACCAAAACTTTGAGCGTCATTATCCCCTTCCCATTTAATGACAGCAAAAAGCGCACCGCGCCCATCTGATTAATATACATAAACATAACGGATGCACAAAGGCGACGACCTCGCCGCGGAAACTCTTCTCGCGCTGCGGCAAGAGCCACCGACATCCGTGCAGGGGTGGGCGAAGGGGTCGATACTTATTAGTAACCCGAGATCGTCCCGTCCATTACGCATTCCGATTCCGCGATAACCTCTCTCCCTCCATTCGTCGGCGAGGTCGTTGAAAGCGCGCCGACCGTCTGCCGTCGTCGACGCGAGCAGACTCGTCGTCGCGGGCGAAGATTGAGCATCGCGCCGTTCCGCTTTAAGGCGGCGTTCTCTCTCTGGTATTATGTATGTGCGGGCGCCAGCGAGCTCTCACTCGCGAATATCGCCAATTTGACGATATAACGGGGTGGTGGAGCGTGATCGTTCGGCGTGTGCACGTGTAGAGTTGCTTATGAATTTCGCGATTTCGGTGGGTAGGGGCGCAAGTTGGGAGAGATATGAATTTCGTATAGTTTTTGGGGGGAAGTGATAATGTTCGATTCGTTATTGACAATTGATGATGTTTTGTAGATATATTGTAGAATTTAACAGATTGTGAGAAGACTATAGGGTCAACTGTCGTGACATAGCCTGCTTTATGAGTTTATAGAAATCTTAGAGTTTATATAAACTCTGTCAATAAATAATTTGATGATAATTATTTTAGGTTTTTATCTTTGTATGGCTCACTATAATAGGCTAGAATGATAAGGCTCTTAAGTGAGCTTTAGTCTAAAACAATAGCTATACGTAGGATGGCCAATGTGAAAAGTGTCCTCTGTTGTCAATGGAGTACTCTGATGATATGTGAGGTATTCATGGTATGAATGCCTCCAAAAGCATTGTAGCTTCAATTATAGTTTTATGCAAGACCCATACTCTTATCCATTTTTGAGCCTTGGCAGATTATGATTTGTCAACAACATAGTTGGTGCTTCTATTTTTAGCAGAAGTTTATGAATTCGAGAAGGTTTGAGGGGTGTATTATCAATTTCCGACATACCTTAAAACTATTTTGTTATACGTATGAATATACCTGCCGTGGTAATGCTTGCTCACCCTATACTTTTATTAGTTAAATCAACTTGACGTACCCCATTCATGATCCTCAATTTACAATACAATCACCCTCAACAAAAAATTTTCGTATCCCAAGACCAAGCTAATCAACACCAAAATTCTATACAAATAATTCAAACGCAACCAGCAGCGATCCTAATTACCCCCCGAAAACTCTCAATTACCATCAAAGCGCGAAAGAGATTAAGAAAGCGGCATCGGCGAAAAGACTTCGCCGAGAAGTCGAAAAGTCGGCACAGCGGACCATCGGTCAGGCCATCTCGCGCCGCCTTGAGCTCGAGTGCGCCCGATCGAGCGCGCTAACGAGAGTGAGCGCCGCCGCAGGAGTTTTAACTCACGTAAACGAGCTCGTTCGCCCCCTCCACCTTCTTCTTCTACGCTTTTTTTCTTCTTATTTTTGAACATCGTAGTAACGACCACTCGACGGCCGACTGCAGCAGCCGGCTGCGGTAACTTCAATTCGTTAATTGGTGTGTATAACTTTTTCACTTTGAGCGCACGATCGAGCGCGCTCTTTTTTCTTTCTGTACTTCAGCCTATATTAGAGTGGACGATTCGGAGGAGAGTCGTGTCTGTCGCTGCTGTCGTGGTTAGCCGATAATTTCTTCGTTTGGCGTAACAGAGGGAGAAGTGGGGTTGTAAATTAACGAGCTTAAAGTTTGAGGATCTTTTATTGCAGTGTTGGTAAAATTAGCGTTCATTACATTTGAAATGTACAATACGAAAAATTTAAATTATACTATGTTGGTCTCAACTTTTCCTATTCTAATTATATACACCGTGGATGCCGATAAAAGAATATTCAAATTGTCAAAAGAAAACGATGTCATTCGCAACTACAGCTTCTCTATATAAAATCTGTCGACAAAGCCGCGAGCATGGTCCGAACCTTGCCTTTTAAATCGATTACACGCTTGTAAGAGTAGTCGTGTCCTCGTCGTCATCGCGGGTACGCGCGGGCTTGCCTCCGCCTCCGATGTAAAAATTATGCAAACGGAGTTTACAAGTGAATAGAAGCCTCCGACTGGCGCAAGGTTACAATTAGATGGGAGCCAATTCAATATCGACGGAGGGGATAGGGAGGGCCATTCCGCGGGGTAGGAATATTCAACGGGTCGGTATTAAATGTCGGTTGGCCCGTTTCCACCCGGACGAGCTTCGGTATTATTGTGGCTCCTCTCTTCGCCCGTTACTCACTCTCCTCTTCGCCCGGGTTTACTTTGCTCTCATTCAATTATCGCTCGGACTCTCCATTTTTAGTTCGATTAGGAGCGCACGCGCGGAAGGAACCAATGGCTGTGAAAACGAAGAGGGTGGGAACGTTGGAAAACACGAAGCGCGGACGCGTGTACGACGAGGTGTAATTAGAAATCGTTAGGCGAGCGAGTAGTTGATAATGATAGGCGGCCGAGTTGCGAAAGAAAAATGTTCGTTTCGACGAATGTCTTTAGAGTTGAGGTATGTCAATATGTTAATTTGACAAATGTTTGTCGTCATCGGTTATATTTAAATATGATATAGTGTGTAATTGTTGGAACAAACAGTAATATAAGATAAACATGTTTATCTTGGCAAACTAATTCTAATCACCTTTAGGACGTTGTAATAATCTATAGAACGTATAATATATGAATATATAAGTATCTATACTTTTAATAAATCCTACCATTATCATGAAAACATATTACATAAGCTAATCTAGTATACAATCAGCCCCCGCACAATTTACCCTATACCCCAACAGCCCCAAAATTTTCATCAGAAAACTCCATCGCTCATCCGCCCTACACCACCATAGCTGCACTCGCTCGTAAAATTGAATAAAACTATATACCCCCATAAAACGTTCATACACTTCCTCCTCACGGGGCGCTCCTTCACCTTGATAAGCGCGCACGCAGCAAGCAAACGAGATTGATTAACCGCGCATAAAAGGCCCGCGCCGATAGAATTCGCCTTTGGATCGCACAGCCGCCACAGCCGCTGCTACCTCAGCGGCACATCCAAGGAGAGAACATCCCTCTAGACGGAGACTCTCGAGTTTAAAGCATCGATGGAATTACCGTCGGGTAATGAGTTTAGCGCGCGCGTGCGGGAGGGATAGACTAGATGAGGGAAGGCCTCACTCTCCTTCCTCTTTCCTAGGCGATTGTCGATCCTTCGTAGGCTCGCACACGCGCGCGCCTCAGACGTTTATTCGATCATTCAAATTATCTCGATATCTCACCAAGCGCGCCTTTCTCGCTCGCTTCCACGTGGCGGTGGTGCGGGGAAACGTCGTCGAAGACGACGACGACGACAGGAGAGAGAAAGAGCGAGAGTGAAAGGGTAAGAGAAGAATTAATTAACGGACGGCTTCTATAATCGCTCCGACGAGACGGGGCGTTTGATTTACAATGACGAATAATGGAAGGAATCGAGTAATTAACACTTTTTCGGCTCGAGAGACTATTTTCCATTGAGGTTTTCAGAGTTTTTTTGTGAACTTTAAGATGCATTACTTTATGGTAAAAGGCAATGTAGTACCGCGTGAAGTCTATGTGATGCGAAAAGTTAGAAGGACCGGGGCTATGATCCATCTCCTTCAAGGTAATTTTAATTATAAGGATCTCTTTCTAGTCTGAAACTTTTCTTTTTATAAATTCCATTTCCGCGCCGAAATTAGCCCCCGTTAAAATCATAATATTTTGCTCTATACTTGGACGCGTGTATAACTTGAAAATCTTTTCCCAAGTGTACTCTTATCCACGTACCTACGCTTTGGCATTTAAATTCATGATTATTGTCCTCCTCAATAACGAAATATTGCTTTCTCTTTTTCTCTTTCTCGCTGACTCCCTTAGCCCAAAGGAGAGGCCACATCGCGGGGATTTGAAATTAAAAAAATTTTCATCGCGCCGCGCGCATAAGTACTTTCATTAGGCCTCGTCGTCCGTTAAAGTCGATTGCGCTTAATAAAAGAAATTGCGTTCGAAGGTTACCGAGGGTTCGTTCTCTCACTCTCTCTTTCGCTCCTTCATCTACATATGTTCTCGTCAGCCTGCGCGCGCGCGCTTTGTTTCTGCGCTCGCTCGCCTCATTACGAATGCAAAATTGGCTATTCATATTCAAAATTTTATATCTCCGCCGCCCGTGTCGGGGCTAATTTATTCGGATTCGATCCTAGCGCGGGAGAGAGCTTGCGCGACGACAAATCCCCCAAATCTTTCTCTTAATACATTCGTAATTCCGCTAACGCCAAGCGCGTACCGGAAAAATTTGTTCTATAGGTCTGTGGTGTGGCTTTGTTTTTTTTCCACTTGTTCAATGAGATAAGTATTGTGAATGCATTGTTCAGTACGCTATTACAGAATATTTGACGAAACAAATTCGAAGATTAAAAATTGAAAAAAAAAGTTTGTTTACTACCTCAAAAGTTGTGATAATCATTTGTCAATATTCAGCAGTTATCAGTTTTCATATAGCCATCAGCCTTTATTTACGACAATATGACATTAGTGGTACGACATAGTATCAGAAGTAAGTTCTAAGGGAAACCACCAACTGCTAACTCACGATAATTACCTGACCACATTACTCGCGTCTTTTTACGCGCATTTACTCGCGCCTAATACCCATATAAAAGTATAAGTTGACGAAAGTCAGATCGTTAAACAATTCCATACTATATACGTCCCCCTATCACGAGCGCCAACTCTCATTACGTTTTCGCAGTAACAAAAAAGCTACCATTTTATGCATTTCGTGCGCGACTGTCCTAACCGCACGCGCTCCATTATCAGAAAAAGATGCGAACCGATAAAGAATCGTCTCGCGCCGCCGCAAGAAAACAATAGAAAACTTCGTTCCCCAATCAACCGCAAAAAAAAAATCCGAAGAAGTCGCTTCACCCTGCGTTCAATTCCAACTTACGAAAAGGGATAGGCAGGCACGAACGAGAGCCACAGCACAGAGCTACGTACTACAACACCACCACCGTAGTAGTTGCTAATTTTCGTCGCGGAGGGAAAGTGGCTCGTACGCGTGGAATCATTATAAATAGTCATAATTACAACAGTCGCGCATTCGCTCGCTCGCTCGCGTTACGCGCTTAATTCAATTACGCTGATTAACGTTGCGAGCGAGCGAGCGGGTGGGTGGGTGCGCGTACCTACTCCCGTCAGCCGTGGCAACCGTGCGAGAGATAAAGGAAGGAAGAGAGGCGAGGAGGTAAAATATACGCGGCTGGCTAGGATCCCGGGGCCCCGGGTATTATGCTTATGCATAGACAAGTTATAGCGCGGCTAATATGATTATCTCTTCGACGAGAGAGAGAGAGAGAAGGAGAGAAAGAAAGGGAGAAGCGAGCGATCATGCGTATATACGCGAGCGGTAAAGTTGGAAACCGCTTTTCGAGCGGAGTGTAATTTTCGAGAGGAGAGAGGGTAAAAAGTGGACACGGATGGCTGTGGTACTGCACTGGTCGAGCTGTGGAAGTTGGCGCGCGCCCTCGATCGTTCTTTCGCGTTTGACACGATGCGGCGCGGGCTTTCGTGATTTTACGTTGGGAGAGGTATACTGCTGGAGAGAGGAGGGAGCGTATGGTCAATTAGGTCGGCGATAGTTTGCGCAAGTTTTTAATTGGCTGAAAAATGCTCGCGAAGTGCAATTGATTTCGGCTTGATTTATGAGGCGGAAGAGATACTTTTTTATATGAAAAGAAGAACGCTAATGTTTTTCTTATTTCAAAAATAAACCCTTGTTAGATGCTGAATTTATAATTTTGATTTATAAAAATAATTGCAACTTTTACTACATAAGCTTTAATTTCAAGACAAATGTTAAACACGAAATGAACAGCCACGTTTAACTCTCCAAAATCTCTTAAAAATCCCAATGACAAAACGATACAAACCATACCCCACTCGAACGAATCTCCACACTTTCCTACGACGACTTTAAATGATTTTCGTCACGCGTGCGCCCATTCTATATACGTACGAGCTCACTTGTATAGCGGTGGGGGTGGCTTCTCAAGAAGGCACTCGAGCGCCGCTTGAAGCACGTGCCTCAAAATACGCAATAGGAGGTGCAGGGCGGTGGTGGTGGTGGGACGTCGAGTACCGGTGCTGCGGGACCCACTCAACCCTCTCGTCTCCTAACGGAAGCCGCCGCAATGAGCGTGACGTACCCCCCTGTACACCACCCCCCTTGACAAGAGGACGAGTCATCCGCGAAGTATTATTTCCCCGCGCGGCAGCTCGCGTGCACATTCCTTGCCTTATAAGCGCCCGCATGTGTGTCGTAGGTGTATACATATATAAGCAAGAGACGGAAGGAAACGCGCGTTGGGTGAGGCAGAGGTTAGAGTGGTTGTGGCGCGCGCATGGCTGAAGATGAAAAATTCGAGGAGCAGCGCGGAAGGAGCATTTAAGCGTGTATGTGTGGGTGCGGGTATGTGAAGTAGGGAGCGAAGGTTGAGGACTGGTGTGTTGATCTTTGGACAGGTGGATGATGGGTCTTGCTGCGAGATTGGATTTTGGTTTTTTGCGATGGTTCAGGGATGGAGTGGAATTTGTAGACTGCGAAATTGTGAGTAATAAGGGTGTCTGAGAACTTCTCTCTTTTGAGAATGAAATTGAGGAGAATTTTTACAAGTTACTTGATAAAATTACTGTAAATAATAAACTTTATTTTTATATTTATATAATTTATAGTATTGCGTTTAATAATGGAGATGAAGTTTTAATAAATTCTACTTTGAAATCTTAAGTAAATTTTTGATATAAGTATATAGCAGTGTAGTGAACTTGATATAAAACCATTTTTTAATAAATGTCAAATTTAGAAGTATGAGAATTTATAGTATAATTTTTCCAAAAAATATTCAAGTTCTTATTCGGAAACAAATATTCGAATCACCAAAGTCTTTCTTGAAACTCTGCTGAACAACGCAATCCACTCCATGGAAAACATATCCGACCACCCGCACCCGAATTCAACCCACACAGCCTCTCTCTCTCTCGCTCGCTCCCAAAATACACGTCTCTCAACTTTGACGCTCGCTTCTCAATCCGCAGAAGCGCACGCGCGCGTATCTCTTAACGCCAAAGCTCGTGCTCCTAATACACTCTCTCTCTCTCTCTTGCTAGCCCACTGCTCTTTCTTTCTCTCCTCGCACATCCTCGCTTTTATCTTTCCCCGCCCATCCGCTGTATACATATCGAAGGGTTGCGGATCATCCTCTCTCTCTTCCGACGCATCGCGTGGAGTCGTTCTTCATTAAGTTAGACTGTATAGGTGGCAGTTCTTCTCGCGTTAAAGCGAGAGACAGACTCAGAGACGGCAAGATTAATTGCATTCCACCGCCCGCGTATTTTAAAGCAAACCACCACCACCAGTCAGGGCTGCTCATCAAGGGAAAGAGAGAGAGCGAGGCAGCGGGCAAAGAAGAAAGAGAAAGCTGAGAACTCGAGCGAGCGAAAACGCGATAAATAGGGAAGAGAGAGAGAAAAGGGATGTAGATATTCGCGCGTCTGCCGAAGAAGACGACGACGACGCGCGGCTGGAGAGACACGGCGCCCACGGGCTTGTTGTATTTATCATATAATTACCATAATAGAGCCCGCAGTCCTCATCCCCAATTTTCTCCTCTCTGTCCTCAGCCGTGTGCGCGTCCGCTATCTCTCTCTTGCTCCTCGAGCTGCGCGCACAGACCCTCGTAGTCCGTTTCGTCGACCGCAAATTGGAAACTCGGGAAATACATTTTCGCCAGGCCTCAACGTGCCTTACTTACAGCGCGAAAACGCTTTCCCGAGCGAGGAGAGAGAGAGAGAGAATAAGGGAGATGGAGGGCTCTTTTGCCTTGTGGCTTACGCCGGGGCGAATTGATTTGAAAGTGAAGAATTAGAAGCGAAACCGCGGTACCGGGGGTATCGAGTTTATAACCCTTTTCGAGGGTTTTGTCGGCAGTATAATGTAAAGTTTTTAATAGCCAGTTTGTGAAATGGCTTTTAATGATAAAATTTTATATTTTCTATAAAACTATTTAAAGATTGAAGCATAGTAATCAATTATACAAAATTATAGTGAATATAGATCCTTTCTTTCTTTTTCTGTAAAACTTCCGAAAATAATTCAACGGTTAATTGAATTGCACACAATTTTATCCCAGCATTCACTCAAACTATAAATAAATTCAATTATAGTGGCTAAAAATTGCTGGAAAACTTCAACAAATTAACATGTCGTTCAATATGCCCATCGGGAACTCCATTACCCCCTAAACTAAATTCCAATTCAAGTACCCACATCTCGACCTAACAACGTCGTTTACGATTTTCCAATGGACAACGAACTCTCTCTAACCGGCAACGTTATTTGCGTCTCTCTCATTCTCCGCGCAAAAACTCTTCGGGCCACTTGGTTATTTGCAGCAAAACTTTCGCGCGTCGGCTTTTCCAATAGCAAGCACAAGCCTGCAGTAGGGCGAAATCGCGAGGCTGAATCTATTTTCGATGTGTACGTGTCTCTATTCGACGTCGTTTTGTATATATCCACTCGCGATATTGCCCGAAACACTTGGCTGCGCGCGTATAGCTTCCTTTTCATTCCATCCGCCCGGGCACTTTTCGCCGAGTTGTTCGCCTACTATACTAGCAGCGTCGTCTATTCCCTTTGCCACCCCCATCCTTGCTATAGTAGAGCTGCTGCTGCTGCTACTGCTGTCGACTCCTGTGTATGTAATATTCAAGGCGCACCCGCTCGCTCGCAGTATCGTTGACGGGGAAAATGGATTTTCATCCTTTTATGAAATTTCCAGATTCTAGGATCGATCTGTTCAATTTCTTAGAGAGTGCCGCGCGACAATGTACGTACAATAGTGCATTTTATATTTATGGAGTCTTCTAACTGATCACGAAAATAAAGTTGAATGAAAAATTGGTTCACGTTTCTAGGTATATTAAAAATTAATGGTCCTATTTAAACGACTATCAATAAATAATAGTGATAAAAATAACGTCTCTGTAAATAAAGGGCTTACAATCGTTATTATATTAAAAGTCATGTAAATACTAACCTGAGTAACCCAATCAGCCGAAAACGAATGACCTGCCCGTCAGCCGACGAAACAAGCCAAACCGTATCCCCGAAAATCACCCTCATGAAATTAAAAAAGAGGCGAACGCCGACCTCTTGCACGGCCGCGCGAGAAAAAAAACTAATTACAAAAATTGAATCCTCGTTATTTCGGTACTCCGCACCGCGGCAGCCCCTCGGCGAAACGTCACCTCGGCCTGACCCTCTCGAGGGTCCAGCTCAGAGTAAGTATACACCTATACATATAGATATATGTATATATATAATACACGACCCGTTACCACCGTCGTGCGCGTCAGCCACGCTCACGAGGCGCGTAAAAACGTCCAAATTGCGCGTAAATAATTATATTTGCATATTCATTGAAAGGTAAATATTTAACGCCGGAGCTCGGGCGACAAACGAAGGTCCGCGAAAGAAGGAAAGGGTCAGCTCGCGTACACATGCATATATATATAGACTGAAACGTATATGTACGTATGTGCGAGCCCTCTCTCGGTTTCACCCTCGCGCACATATCATCCCCGGCAGCGAAAATTTCGCCTTAATTTTACTTAACTGCGTGAGGCGCGGGACAAGTGTTATTTTTGTAATTCCACGGGGCGCTAATGGAGATCCCGACGGCACACACACGCACACATTCACAGTGCCGAGTCTAAATAACAAAAGAGAGCGCGCGAGGCGTTTACCTACGCAAACGATATCCCTCTCTATTTGACCGCGTGTGCTCACACGCTCCACCGCAGAGAGCCGGAAGAAATCCTGAGAGTGGATTAAAACGTGAAGCGTGCCGGAGTGCGAGAGAGATGGAGGGAGTTGTGCACAGTATGCGTAATTGCCAGAGGTCGGGATGGGACAGTGTCGCCTTTGCGATTGACGCTTTATTTTTTGGAGCTTGATGGGTTGCAGGGGCTGAAATGTATATAGAATAGATAGAATAATTATTTCTCATTTAGTATATAAATTCTTTTATTTAATTGTATATTGTTAATAGTCGGGATAGACGAATATAAGCCGATAATAAGAAACGATAGTAAATAAAGAACTCTTCGAATCGTTAATAATTTTGTCACTTTTTTAATAACAGCCCTCGCCGGGCTTCAAATTCATTTTATAATACTTTTAAACTGTTATATTTCACCTACACGCCTCCCTCTCATCCGTAAAGAAAAACTGTATCTCTTATTTATCACCTTAACATCAATTCAACAGCACCCGAAGCGCAACAAAAAAACGCACTCACCACGCGAAATGGCCGCGAACAGTTTAAACGGTCGTTTCCACCACTGCTCAGTCTTACTCACCACACACGGGCGCACAATACTCCCCCTCTCACCTCTTACACCGATGAAAATAAGAATAACCGCAAAAAAGCGGGTACGCGAACCCTCGCCACCCCCTGCCGTAACTGCGTGTACGCGCAAAACGATAGATTCCGCGTGCTCATCGATTTTCGCTGACCCCAGGCGCGGAAAAAAACGCGCATGAGAGAAAGCGAGAGAGGAACAATGACGACGTTGTCGCTTTCTCGAGGTCGCCTGCTGCCGTGCGTATAAACGCACACGCTAAACAGAGTAAGAGAGAGAGAGAGAGAGGGTGGGAGAAAGTGGCGAGCGCATATTACATCGATCAGTCGGCGCGTCGTCGTCGTCGTCGTTGATGAGGGGGTGTGCGAGCCTCTTTCGCGGTTTTGCGCGCACGAGGGTGTCTCTCGCTCTCTTTCTCTTTCTCGTCCATTACCCGCAGGAACACCTGAGCCGCCTGCTGCTTTCCTTCTGTCGTTGTCGACGCTTTCTCCCGCCGCACGTGAACGCTATACTACTAGTCTTTCCGTGTATCGCTCATGCATATTTTCTTTTTTGCATGTGGAGGCTTATTTTTTTTCCTCTCTCGTGCGAAAGGCACGCTGGATTATGTGTTTTTTTCTCCGTATAGTTTGCGTTTTATTTTGATAGAATTTATGAGGGATTTCGATGAGGTGTCAGGTCGAAGTTGTTGGCATCTATCTGACTTTCTCTAGTATGTCGTGAAGTAGTATGTGAGAGTCTAGTGCGAAGGAAAATAGTTGTTGTTGTTGAACTTACCTACTAATTTGTACTAAGGTTTTTTTCTTACGTCTAGTATACTGTTGCGCTCGTGTTTTGTTTCTTTCACATATGCTAATATTATTGGTACTCCAATGTTTTAGTTGTTACTTTCGTGCAAACAAAAATACACATTTGTTCGGGTACAATGTATTCCCTGTCAAGTGATACTTTGTCCAAAATACATCATGCGCTATATTCTTAAAACTGTGTTTATGGAGTAAAATTCAAGTCAAAGGGGAAACACCCTATTTTATATTTATGGAGTGAATATAATACGGTGCACATATCAAATATTTTATATTAATAGAGTAAAATTTAAGTAAAAGGGGAAACATCTTATTTTATAAATAATTTAGTATTCACGATTCAGACGTGAAAGCAGCGTACGATTCATAAGTCTAAGGCTGCACGATTTAGCAAGATTAATCTTGATATTTATTGTCTTGCCTCAATATTCAAGAAAATAATCGATAAAATATTTATATACAGTTTTAGATACAATACCAAGATTGTGGTGTCAAGAATGTAAAGAATCTTGTCTTGTCTTGAACATAACTTAACATTTTCTAATCGCAATAATTTATCGAAATAATCATAACTCAATAAACTTCGATAGTTGCAGATAACCATCTACTAACGAGATGTTCGAGTGATAAAGGTTAGCGAGGTAGTCGGGGCCGCGCTCCTATATAATAGTCGAGCTGGCTTACTTAGGTACGTGAGGCCAGAGGGAGAGGGTGCGCCGTCTAGCGGCGGCGCATTCACTATAGACTGGTCGGAGAAATCAAAATTCAAATTTGGCATTTATTTAAACGTGTGTCGAAATTTTATTATTTTTGTATTAAACCTAGTATATTTGTATAATAAATTACCTTTAGTTGCATTATTCTTAAAATTCAGTAACACTTGTAACTTAAAAGTTTCTTAAATTTAAGGTGATTTCAAAAGGTCTGAAAGCCAAATACCCGGGGATGCGAGGTCCTCGAAAAAAGGGCAGTACGCGTACTCTTCGCGGAGACGTGCGACAGTGAACAAGTTAATTATTTGAAAAACTTACTATTTTACGTCTGCGTGCCTTCGTCTTCTACGTAGATCTCTAATTTTTTAAACAATCGATTCGTTTTTTATCGCACGTCTGCATAACTCCAATATGATCACGAATTTCATGACAAGACAATAATACATTTCATATTGACTGAGAAGACCAAGACAAGAGAGAAGTTTTCGAGAATCGGCAAGGGTAAGACAATAATTACAGAAATATTGTATTTTCTCGCTCTCGTGCAGCCCAAGATCAATCGGTGACAAGCGCGACCGACGCATTACCCGCCAAACTCTGTATTACCTTTTTTTCAACACACCTCTCGTTATATATACCTTGGATTCTTTGTTTCCTGCGCACCGTACGCGTTCTCCGTCTCCTTGTCACTTGCGGTCGAGCCAGCGCGCGCACGCACTCCCCCCACCTGTGCCCAAAACGGCCGCCGGTCTTAAATTATTCTCGGCAAACCGCAAAAATACCTACGCCCCCTCCGCTTTCTTTCGTCGGCCTCGCGCGTGGTCGCGTGCTCGTTCCGTTTTTTTCTTGCTTAATATACGCCTTTTTTCGGCCGTTCGTTATATATAGCGTACATATATGCTCCTGCCTAATAATCGCTTATATGTGGGAGCCCGAGTGCGAGGTCGTTCCCGTTGTAGGTATGGTTGTATGACAGGGTGTGTAATAGTAGAGTGGCGATGACGATCGACTATTTTCCACTTGGTTTTTATTTAATTAGTCTGCAGGTTTGGTGGCATACACGTGTGTTGTCGATGGTAAATGAGAAAAATGATGTAGGCAAATGTTTGTATTGGGAAGAGCTCAGTCTCTATGATATTTTCATGGGATGTGTTGCATCAGTCGCTAATTACGTATTAATTTTTTGGATAGGCAACAGAGAACCTGTTATTACGAGGAACAGCGATCAATTATGTAAATAGAAAATAATATTCCGTGAAGCACGTAATCGCGTAGCAGAGAATACGTTAGTTGCAATCCTAAAATATGACATTATTGATAACCGGACTAATGGAAATACTGGAAGATATTTTAACATAAAATGTTAAATTACGGGATAAATAAACATGAATTTTTGTTAAAAAATGCCGAGGAATATTGAAATTACACAAATGAACATTCTTAAATAGCAAGACAGTGTTTAGATCATCTATACTTTTACCTGATATAAAAATATTATTTGCCGATTGATACATGTGTATATTATTCTTATAGGTGCATAATAATAACTGCTTTCTATAACAAGGTACAGACCTATTAATATCTTCTTCATAAAGTATGCAGTCAACGAAAGAAAGTGGGTATGTATTAGTAATAGATCAGATAATAAAATGATCTAACGAAGTATGATATCTGATAAAGAAATATTGGTTATTAATAATCCAAAGATAGATGCATAATATTTTAATTAGACAGGCCTCTTTATTTGTTGCTACAAAATATATCTTTGACATCCACATTAAGAAATTCGATAACATATATATTAAATATTATAAATACTATTTCAAAATTATTTTTAAAAACAGGTAAAATACCCGAAAAAGTTTTCAAAAAATCTCGGAGAACAGAGCAGACCGTGCATACAAAAACGGAATTTTGAACTCGGCCACCTGGCAAAGAACAACCGAAAAAGTATCGATAATAAAATTCTCCTCTCTTTCTCCCTTTTTCTTTCAAAAGCCTTACAGCAAAACGTGTATACATCCGCCGACTCGTGTCCGAAGGCTCGCGCCTCGAATGATGAAACACATTCCCATTGAAGTCCAGAGGGAGAACCTCTCTCTCTCGTGCACACATGGAAAGCACGAATGTCTGTTTCGATTATGGCAAAAGTTGCTACCTACCTCTCTCTCTCTCTCTCTTTCGCCCACCCACGCGCTCCTGATAAAAGACGGATGATCCGAGTCGTCCGCTGGCGTCGATCGGTCTCCGGGCTGACGCCTCGGACCGAAGATGAAATGCACCCTTGCGGCGACCCCCCCTTCTCCTCCCCAAAAGAAAAACGCAAATTTACGAGTCGGCCGCGCCGGCATACGAATAAACGTAGATAGTGACCGATGAACGCGCGTGACGCTTATGAATTCCGAGCACGACGCACGCGGGGCAAATCTTTTTTTTACAGCGGTCAGTGTTGCCAGTGGGCAAACAGAGAGAAGCGGCCCCCGGATGTTTTTATATATCCGTAAAAGTGATGGCGAATGTGACTCCCATGTTTATGGGGCTCGCGCGTGCAGGGGTGTGTGTTGTTTTAGGGAGGGTGGGTGGGTGTTATTGAATAGAGATACGGATACGGGATTTTAAGTGGTCGAGGGTCGGCCCGTACGAGCGTCTATTGTAGAATGTGGGGTACACAGGTGAATTTCGGATTATTGATAATAAATTGCTCGGTTTAATGGAGACACACTCGAGAATTTAGTATGGGCTTGATATAGAAAGAGGTTGAATGATATTGTTTTGTTTAGGGAAATAACACGTTCTTGATTTAGTTTTATAAAGCTGCACCTAAATTGGTAAATTTTTCTTTTTTTCAATAAAATACTCTTTATACATTTTTTCTCATAATGATTATAGATTTTCCAATTATTTTTTCAAGAACTTTCCATGCACTCGTATTCCCGCAAACTATACAGATGCAACTACCGGCAACATTGAAAAAAAGAACTAAGTTTCCATGCACAACAACAGTACTTTTCCAAAGCTCTTTTTTTTTACTATTTCCACCACAACGGTATACCTTGACCCTTCCTCTCCGGCTCGCTCGCAACCGCAAATAGAGAAAAAAGGAACTTCAACCGCGCGCGCTCGCGCGCTTTAGCTCTCTCGACACAGGCATATAAATATACGCAAGTATAACTATTATCGCTACTTTTATTCCAAATAGGAATGTATTATAACGGCAGCGACGGTGGCCATTCGCCTGATCGATGCGGCCGCTGCTTTTTCCCCGGCCATTACTAGGGTCAAGCGCGCGTGAATTACAAGGAGCAACCGTACGTAATTTGACTCTCTCCACGGGTCGCTCTTTCGTGTTCTCCTCTGTCTTCCGGCGGGTAGTACATTATTTCTCGATGTCAAATAAAGCAATTATCATGTGCGAGCCGTGTGCGCCGCCGCGCTAGTCCTAGTAATCTCGGCCGGTCCCCGGCGAGCGCGACATCTTCATCAGAGTCGTCCCTCCCTACGCCCGCTGGGCGTTTTCATCGGTGGCTATTCCTCCTCCTCCTCCTTCCACTAGGCGCTCCGAGGCTCTCTCATTTTCTCGTCTTCTCCTAGTATGTGTGTATGTGTTGTCCGGGGTTATCTCCGAGGGCGAGGGTGTATAAGAGTATATCTATTTTTCCTCGTATGTTTCTTCCGCGCGCGTGGTAAATGGTGTAGTTCGCGCGAGCAAGCGCGGATTAAATGCGCCTGCCGCCGACGGGGCTATTAGTCTTAATGGGAATTAAATAGGTGCCGGTCTGAGAGGTAATAATATTGATGATATTTTTGTGGCTTTTATTTTTATAACTATACGTTGTTCGAAAGATAGAAGTGCTGGATAAATAGTTTCAAGGATTTATATAAATACTTTTTATTCAAAGATAATTAAAATGATATAAAATAATTGATATAAAATGATTGATTTTTTAGGAAATTATTATATTGTTGTAATTGTATATCTGCGCTAATTATTTTACAAAGTATCCCAATCTATAATTTAGTAGTAGACATTGTTTCAAAAATTATTATATATACTTGATATAATTAATAAAAGTATAAAGTGTTACTTTCCCCACCGAATCAAACATTAAAAACACTCGGCAAATTGAGCTCAGACACTGTACAATTTTCGTCACTCCCGGGCGATTCATCTTTAATGACTGCCAGAAATGAAATTTTATCAAAAATTCCAGTAACACCGAAAGGCAACGACGACACCAGCCTCGCCCCCCTTTTTCATTCTCTGCAACCCTTTCTTGCCTATTCACCCGGGCTCTTGTTCGCCGAGAAACGTTCACGTGACAATCTCCCAGGGGAGACGCTTTCGCGCGCGCGCTCGCGGGAACTGGATCATTGTGAAGGTGAGACAGCGCTCACCCTCCGAAAAAGAGAGCAAGAGAGTGCGGCGAGGGGCCGAGAGAATAAGGAGGCGGAAAAGTCCAGGAGGCGGCGTAGCTTCCAAGGGAAATTTCACAAAGGCTGACCCGCTCCGTAATGAATGTTATATAACCCTTTTAATGCTTTACGCCTCTTAGATTTTTCAGAGAGCCCTCCAAGCGCTCTCTCTCTCCCTCTCCCTCCTCTCTCTTTCTCTCTCCGTCCTCGTTTGCCCTCTCGACCTCGCTAGCTGGCGCTCCGCGTCACGGGGAACGTTGCAGTGAAGGAGAAAAAAGGCTGAGGGTGTGAGAGAGAGAAAGAGAGAGCTCCAGGGTAAGTAATTATGTGGCGGACGTAAATTAAGCTTGTTTAGATTGGGATTTTTATTAAGGGTCTTTACGCGAGCCCAGCCCCCCGTGGCGCTATGCTTGAGGTGTATGTGTGGGTAAGTGTGCGCGTGTCTTTCATGCGGCGCCAAGCACAAAAAGCCTCTCGACAAATTTGTTTGCGTCGCTGCTACCGCCGACCTCGCTCCTATACTGTTGCGAGAGGTTTTTTGAGTGATGCGCTTTGTAAACCGTTTAAGTTCTTTGGCTTCTTGTTTCGTTACGCTGGCTTTCCTTAATGAGATATTTATACCGGGGGTATTCTTTTTTCCTAATTGAGTGACGTTTATTATTTCGTAAGAATAAATGTAAATTTTTATCTTATTGATGACTATTTTGTATAACGATATCCATCTTATTGCTCAAATCAGTTCCAAATATTGCTATCATTAAACAACAAGAAAATATTCAGAAAAAACATGCGACATATTTATTTTTAACAGAAATATTAAAAATGGAAAGAATGATGATTAAAGTTTGTATATTGTTCAATGTAGCCCTTTATATAGCCTAATTTCTTTAAACTAATGTAAAAAACCGCTGCCAATTCATTGGCACGTAGCTTCCTCATTGAATTTCTGTTTAACTCCGTACAACTTTATTCAATTAAAGTATCATTGTACCCCAAAAGAGTATAGTTATTTATCATTAGTAATAACACGAATTTCAATAAAGTACCCGAATAGACAAAAAAAACGTCATTCCAAAAAATACCAAAAAAAGCTCACTCCCATCGATAAATATTCCAATAATCTCCACCCATAATACTAAAAATCAATCTGCCACCCCCTCCCCCGTCGAGCAAGCGCATCGCATCCTATATAACCGTGAAATAAGCGATCGCAGATGTTACACGAGAAGCAACTCGGACGCGCAGCCGCACCGCAGGGGGGATACCGACGTATATTGCTGCACTCGCCACCGCGCCGCTGGCCACGGTCCGGTCCATTCCCAAAGAAGTCGTAACCAACGATCAGCAAGCGGGAGAAAGGGAGAGAGCAAAAAAGCGCCCAGAGCGAAACAAATAAGTAAGCATTAGCGTAACTCTGCTTTAGTGGCCGCGCGCCTCGAACGCCTCATGGACATCTATATTGCCCTCTGATTCTCGGCCGGAGCGACTCTTTTTCCCTCGGCCCGGCACAAAGGAGGAAGAAGACTGCGTGCGGCTCGTAAAGTACTGGATAATAAAGTAGGATTAGATTTGTAATTTGGTAATTTAGGAAATGGTTATTCGATTCGGGTGTCAGGGATTTTTCTGCGGTATAGTGGGATGATTTTTTTGGGGGAAGTGGACAAGAGTCGTGTAGGAATTATGAGAAGTTATATTGAGCTGTTAATAAACCCATGTGGGTTAGTAACTTTTTCAATAATCATCGTTTGGAATGGGTAGAAAAGTCCTCGTAAAATTTGTTTTATGATCTGTATTTATTTCATTAATTTTATTATAATTATAATAAGTGCGTTCAAGAATCTTCTAGAAAAATGTATAACTGAAAATGACTTTAAGGCTGCACGATATAGGAAGATTAATCTTGATATTGTATTGTTGCCTCAATATTCAAGACACTAATCGATACAATATTTATATACAGTTTTCGATACAATATCTTGTCTTAAAAATAACTCACATTTTGTAATCGTAATAATTTATCAAAATAATGATAATAACGATTTAAATAAAAAAAAAATTATTTCACACAAAGGCGCCTTTATTAAACTCAATAAACTTCGGTAGTAGTTGATGACCATCTACTAACGCTCCCATATCCCCTCGGGCCAGCTTACTTAGGTACGTGAGGCCACAGGGAGGGGGTGCGCCGCCTAGCGGCAGCGCGCGAACTCGACTGGCCGATGGCGGGAATGACACCCGCCATATATGACGGGAAAAACCAAATTTCAAATTAGGCATTTATTTACACTTGTGCCGAAATTTTCTTGTTTTTATATTAAACCTAATGCATTTGTATATTAAATTACGTTCAGTTACATTATTCTTAAATTTAGGGACATTCTTAACAGTAAATCATTTAGAAAGATCTGATACCCAAATACCCGCGGGGTACGAGGTCCTCGCCAAAAAGGGAGCTACGAAGACGTGCGAAAATGAACGATGCAATTATTTAAAAAACTCATAACCGAAATAGTCGGGGGACATAAGGTCCACGCCAAAAAAAGAAGTCCTCGTAAAGTAAGGGAGTTATATAGACATGCGACGCAATAAGCGAGTCGATAACTTTAAAAAATCTTAAACCCGAATAGACGGAGATTGCAAGTTTCACGCCAAAAGAAGCAGTTGTACAGTTACGCAGACTTTTTTAATAATCCACTCTCTCACTGCCACACCTCTGTGTAACTCCCTTTTGTGCGTGGGCCTCGCATCTGCAGGCTATTTGGGTTAAAGAATCTTTCAAATAATCAAGTCGACTACAGTCGCAAGTCTGCGTGACTAATTCCTCTTCTACATAGACCTCATGTCCCCCGACTGTTTGGGCTTAAGCCTTTTTTAAATAGTCAAGTACGGTACTATTGTATCTTACTATTTCACTTCAGCGTGCCTTCTCCATATATGTGAACCTCGCCTCTCTGCTATTTCGGTTTAAGACTTTTTTAAATAATCGACTCGCTTATTTTCACACGTCTATGTAAGTCAATATAATCAAGAATTTCAAGACAAGACAATAATACTTTTCATATTGACTGACAAGAACAAGACAAGAGACAAATTTTCAAGAATTTACAAGAGCTCTCGAGCAGCCCTAACACTACTTATTATTTGTACTATATTCTTTAGACCCTATAAATTCTCTATAATCAGTGTCCTAAAACTCTACCTATTAACCATATCCAGAAAAACAGGTTCAACTGTTACCATACTATAATACCATCATTTCAATTCCACTTTTTTACAACAGCAAAAGCATCGAAACCTTGTCATTCACTTTTCTCACTCCCGCCATCCTTCTCTTCCCGACATTCTCCTTTTCTTATACGCAACAGGAGAGCAAAGTAGCTGCGTGCGCGCTCCAGCTCGCCGCGCGACTGCAGCGGATACTTCGCGCGGCGTTAATCTTCCGCGTAGTGTAAGGTATACGTAGCAGCTCGGCGCTCGGCATGTACAGCTCGCGAAGCTCGCCTACGTCAAATAGTTAACTGCTTTCGCACGAGCGCGCGCCTTCCGCGAAGTTGGCCCTATCCCCCACCCCGTTTGTACACCTGCGTGTAAGTGCATTACACTTACACATACACATACATCTCGCGCGGAAGAGGCGCTATACTTATCCGACGCCTGGGAGATGTATGCGCGAGGAGTGAGAGAGAGAGAGAGAGAGAGAAGGCAGTCGCGGAATGGGCGTTATACGCAATGCCTTCTATAGCGCGCGAGAGAGCGGCAAGTTCTCGGAAAGTTTAATTCAACCGGGCGGCCAGTCGAGCGTAAACGCTGAATGATTTGTTGCGAATCGAAAGCTCTTGTACGCGCGCTGTTACGCGCTCGACTTTTTTCTAAGGATGCGAGTATGCGAAGTGCTTGTGACGTCGCTTGTGCAAGTTTCGTGACGGGGATGACGAGGGTGGTGTATGCGTTTTGGATTGGCTTTCTTTGTAAGATCGCAGTTTGATAAGAAAACTTGTGCGTTGTATGATGTTTCTGACTAAAGATTATTGTATTATATTAGAAATGTTTGGTAAAATGAGTAATACTTACGTTTAAAAACATGTAATCCATGTTACGCTGTAGAAAAGCTGAAAAAAGGTTTTATCTAGGTTAATATGGTGTAGCTGCGTTAGCTAGTTTATCTTCTAAAATATAGATTGAACGATAATATTTATATGTAAATAATTATAAAAAGGATTCTTCCTTATATAAGAAGGATAGAGTTTATGCAAATATAAATAGTCGCTTAAGCTATTAGCTTAATATAATCAGTTCATAAAAATGTTCTAATACGTAAGTTATAATGTTTTGAATCAATTCTTTCTTCATATGATTAACGAAAAAACGTTTATAGTAATGGATGATTATTGATTATTTGAATTCTCTTGTATATTAGATCCTATTTAACTTTTTTGGAAAACTATTATTTCTAAATTTAAAAGAAGCGTATATATATTCACTTAACGGAATTCGAAAAGAATCAAGATTTAGACGACAAAGGCAGATCACAATTGGATTTGCAAAAATTAGTTGGCCAATGAATTTAAATTTTTAATGGTGGTTTATGCAAAATAATAGGCATTTGCCTAATTCAAGTGCATTGTCCCAATTCAGCAGGCGGCGACGTTGGCGGTGGCGGCGACGGTGGTGCCGCGTTACCCCGACAATACGCCAATTGCCCGACGCCGTTCACCTGGTTGCCTACTTACATATTCATGTACGCAGATCTCCAGAAAAATAAAGCGCCCTAACAAGAAGGAGAAAAAAGAGACCGACGCTTAAAATGCAAAAATAAGATTTTCAACTTCCTGAATATGGTTACGAGATGAATCTGGCACTTGGGATTCTTTTGTAAAGGTAATTAGGAATTTGTAATTGTTAATCGTGGAAATATCCGAATTAAATAAACCATAATGTTGTTATTTTTATGAAGTCTTGTAGAACTTACTAGAGTGAGAAATATCTGTTTGTCTTTGCAAGACAGATCAAATAGTTGTACACGAAAAAACTTATAATGGTTACTAAGGGAGAGACTGACAACGTTAAGTAAAACGGTAACTTCCAATATTCGTAACTGAATTTTTCATTTAACTATATATTTAGCTTTTATACAACTATAAAATCAACTCCGTCATCCTTAATCAATACCAAAGCAGCTATATCTTATATATGTGCAACCCTGTAATATAAAAATATAACACGGTACCCAGAATTTTGAAGTATTTTTACAATGAAGAACCTTGACGGAAGATACACATTTTTGCGTTCACCTCCTCTCCTCAACACATTAACTCACCATACCACCAACTCTCTCACTCACCCACACCTTGCTCGACCTCGACGCTAGCTAGCTAGCTGACGCGCTCGCTCGAGAGTATTGAGATTCGATAGGCGATTCGTCGAGGGTACTTTTATGTACGCGCGGCGCCCGCCGGCTCCTCTCTCGCCTCCTCGCTTGCTCATTTACTCTCGACTCTCGGGCGTGCGCTCTCTCCTCCTCCTTGCTCATTCGCTCTCTCCCCGTTCTCTCGATTAGGCTTTGCCGTCATTAAAAGTTTATAAAGAAGGCAAGCTGTGCTCTCTCTCTCTCTCTCGCGAGAAACTCCCGCGTCGCGCGCGCGCCTCTCTCCCAAGCAAGTTTTCTCATGTGCAATGCATAATGAGAGGAAGCAGACGGCGCAAAGGGCCTACAAATGAGACTGGCGCGAGCGAGCGAACGAGCGTATACCTATACATCTGCCCGAGAACAAGCGTATAACCTGTGCCGCCGCCGCCTTCCATCCGCCATGGTTACAATGTTATACCGAGAGCTAGGGAGGAAGAGAGCGACGATACTAGGAGGTTGCGAGTCGAGGCTCTGGGTAGGCCACTTGATTTTTCCGGGGAGAGAGGATTGTACATAGTGCATCGGGCTGAACGGAGGATTGCGTCTTTTGAATCGCGAGGTTCGCTACTATAGCGGTGGTGATGTGTACATGGGTTTGTGACTTTTTGAGAGAAAGCGAGTTTGGATTGAGGGATGTTATATTGTGTGTTTAAGATGACAGAGGATGCAAGTGTGCTTACAATGTATTTCGAAAGTTTGTAGTTGATAAAATGTATTTGCACCAATTATGGTCAGAAGTAAAAAATGTTTCCCTTCTTTAAAATTTCAACCATAGGCTACAGCTATTTTTTACATTTTAGGGTAATATTAATTGTATGTATGGTTTTCGTGTATAAAAGAACAAGACTTAATTTTGCTCACCTTATACATGTTTTGGCGGGGACAATCCCGCCCCTTGAAGGACGACTCTGCAACAAACAAAATAAACAACTGCATTATTAATCTAAAAATTATTATGAATAAAATTAATAATTACAATCATTCATACCCAATTCTTTTACCCTATATATAAACTTTTAAAACTTTGTAAAATTCTTCGAAGTCTCTGGCAAATTAACTTTAATGCTTACGTCAAAGAAGTATTATTATTTCTTTGAACTTGTACACTACCAGCATTTAAATGAAATATAACCACACACTCGATGCGAATCGAACGAGCCAAAACCACCTCAGTGCTCGCGCGCGCGCGCTTTAGCCAGGCAAATTGCACTCTTCCTCGCTCCCTTACGCTCACTCTCTTAGCTCAGCAGCGAAAACAATAATCCTACTTTGGTCCCTTCAACCCTTTTCCCGCGGTTACACACTCGTCACGGGTAATGCACACGCGCGGGATCGGCCTTTTCCCCTGGCTGGCTCTTCGACCGCCGCCGAATTTCCGTAATCTAATGAATGGCTCCGACCCCAATATTTCCCCGCGGTAGCCTTTTCCTTGTCTCTCTCTCTCCCCCCTCTCTATTACTTCTGCACTCTCTCTCGCGGGTAAACCCATTTTCCGCGACGCACACGCGTCATTTCGTTTCCATCTGCGATTAGCCAGCGCGTGTGTTATTTCGTTATGGTTATCCGATTAATCGTAGGTTCGATGAGGCGCGTGTGCATGGGAGGATTAGGCCGTGTGGACGTTATTATTTATGTAAATAGTATCGATGGTGTTTGCTTTTTTCGGCCCAGTGGATTGGAAGGGTGGGCGCATCGTTGGTGGGTATATATATGGTTTGTTTGCGTTTAGTTATTAACGTGTTTTTATGGCGTGTGAAGAGTAGCGAGAGAGTTTGAGGATAATGTACGAAAAATATTAGTTTGGAATTATAAGGATGTCAAGTGTAGGTATTCTATGATTACAAGATATACTCTTCATCATAAATTGAAATGGTTCGTTTTGTTTTTCTTTATGATTATCAAGTTATATATGTTTTGTATAATTTACGAAGAATATATCTGTAATATAATCGATACAGAATATCAAAGAAAATATTGCGATTAGCAATTTTGAAGCGAAGTATCTGAATAACGAAGAAAGTCAAAATCACAATCATACAGTATGCTTTGTAAACCAAAGTTATATATAAACTTTAAAATTGAGATGAAAAATATATGAAGAAAAACATAAAGTTCTCCTGTAATTCTCATTAAATATTTTGACAAAATTCAATAACGGCTATACCCACAAAACGAATATAGCCACTTCTACCGTCTATCAATAATTAATTGATTTTTGGTAAGTTACGAAATAGCAGCAAATTTCAACAGCCCTTCTCTCGTTGACCTTCCGCGTCAAAACTTCCAAAGTTCGGAACTACGTGCGTACGGCTGCTCAGAAATTCAGACAGTTTCCGATGTCAAAAATGAATGAAACATTAGTTTAACTTGAACGAAAGTTGAACGACATTTTAAAAATTTGATTTGTACTGCTTTTCCACGTTATAAAAGCTAGTTTTAAAAATATTCATTGATGATATTCTTGAATTATTTTTAATCAACTATATGACTCGAGAAACACTTTTTAACAATTTTTTTCATCCCTTTAATTTGTGACTATTTCAGTCGTAAATTAGCTTTCATTCGATCAATGAAGCTTTTGTCAGCATAGTTGACACATTCAAGATTTCGTTGCATTGGCGAGGTTACAATATCATTATAAAATTTAATTCCGAGATGGCACAGCCATTATTATAAAACTTGTTCAATAATTGTTAAATATTTTTTCTTTCTTTTATTTTGTATCATCCACCAACATCCCTTTCTCCAATTAATCGCGTTAAACAAAAGTTCGCTCCACTCTGACGTGAACACTGACCCTCGACAACAACATCCCTCGCGACGTCCAACGCATCTCGCCCACCCAACTTCTAAAAAATACAAACCGCCAAACTCTCACATGTATACACTCCCTTCGTCCAACTCATCTCCTACCTCCTCCTACGACCAAAAAACCCACACGCTTACGCATATATGAAGAAAAACTCCCGCCTCGGCTGTCACATCGCCGCGCACT
The DNA here is from genome assembly GCA_900474315.1 of Torymus auratus. Taxonomy (NCBI): domain Eukaryota; kingdom Metazoa; phylum Arthropoda; class Insecta; order Hymenoptera; family Torymidae; genus Torymus; species Torymus auratus. The sequence goes on from UXGD01000779.1 coordinate 42,322, forward strand.
CGCGCGTCAAAACGCCCGACGCGGGTCCTGAAAAAGCCGTGTACCAAAAGACAGCCCCGCTCGCGCGCACCACGTTAAAACGTCGCGAAGGCAAAAAACAACGGCAACGACCAGTTCTGCAAAAAAAAAACATCGGAAAACGCGTCTTGCACGCCGCTGCAAAGTTAGGAATAATGTTTCGGACACGAGCAGAGAGTGAGAGAGAGAGAGCGAGCTTTCTCTCCCTTACGCGTGTCCGCCGCAGATTCAGACTCCTAATTAAGACGAGGGTGTGCGAGACCGAGAGAGAGCGAGAGAGAGAGAGGGGTTTCCACGGGGCGAGTTTTGTTGGGCTCTCGGGGCTTTCCTCGAGAGCGAGTGCAGAATGTTTCGCAGAGGGGGCGGCGGCAGCAGCAGCCCGGAGGGGCTAGCGCCAAGGCAAAGGGGGTAAGGAATATTGATCACGGGAGACCAGCAGCAGCAGCAGCCGGGTACTGGCCGAGCTCTCTTCTCTCTCTCTCTCGCTCGCTCCTTGTACGACGAACTAGACCAGACTGCTAAATGCCAGATGCGCGAAATCAGCCGGCCTCGACGCTGGCGCGCGTCTCACGGCGGGAATTAACGACGGGCAAATCGATCGAGCCCTTTTTTGTATTCCTTAGGCTACGGGGGCCGGGGGATTTTGCGGTTTCATCGCAAAGGTCGCGCGTCTCAAAACTTTGCCCAGTGCGGCCCGAGGATGAAATAGTTTTCTTGCGCGCGCGGGGCTGGGGAAAAAGAGAGTGAGGACGAGGATTGAATATATTATGAAGGTATAGGGGGATGGGCCAGGTTGTGTCGATCAATCATTCGGGTGAAGACACGGCCGATTTTCTTTTTTAATTAACGGGCGGGTGGGGGTCAGCGGTTGATTTTTTTATGTGTGGTGGGATGCGTGTGTTATTGGCTAAATTGTGGGATCGGAATCGTAATATTGTCCTTTTTTATTAATGATATTCGAGTATTCGAGTTCTTCTGGATCTATTAAGAAACTCGAACGATTGTTTTGCAATTTCACGAGCTAGAAGTATAATTAATTTTCCTGCACAGTTACGTGTAGCATAACTTAACTTTAACTTAAATTATTCATAAAATATACTACTTATACGTATACATCGCTGTCATAAAAAAACCTGAGATACTAACAGCAATTACGCCCAACTAACGCTGACCTCATAAAACCGCGCGAAAAATTAGACACCAGCGACAAAAAGTCAGCAGAGCGCTCTGCTCCACTTTCGCGAGGAACGCAATCCCGCAGAGTCAGCCGCGCGTCGTGCAATGAATACAACTGCGGCGTATAACCGAGAAAGAGAAGATAAGAAGTGCGGGCGTTCCCTCGCGTTAGACTAGAGAAAAAGACGCGGTGAATTTGAAAAGACGAGCAGTTCCGTCTAGGAGATAAGCCAAGGATCCTCTCTCTCTACCTCTGTCGCGAGGTAGGAGAAGAAGGGTCGAGAAATTTAATTAAGAGACGACCGAGGAAAAGAGCAAAAGGACAGACGGACCGTCTTGCGCGCGTGTAAACTCAAGAGAGCGTCGTCTAGTCGACGGGCTGTCTCGTGAGCGCGCTCCTATATATATATACGGTCCGGTGGCGACGCGGTCTCTCGACACAATGCCTCCGCGTGGCGCTCTTGTAAAGGCGCGACGTGTGACGTCGTGAGAGAGGGAGGAGAGTGCAAGTGGAAAGGGACGAGATGGCTCGGTTGTTTCCGAGAAAGTTTACGCGGACGGTTTTACGTTTCGCGCGCGGTTTCCTAACGAGACAGTTATATTGCGATAAGTTTGCGCGGGCGAAAGTAATGCAAGTAATAGCAGACGTCGGGGAAATAATCGGTAGTTGAGGTTTGGATGTGGGGAGTGAGGTAACGTTTCATTGTGGCTGTTTTGGGTCATCGTTGATAAACGTATTGGAGGAAGACACGCCACTTAAAGGCGGTTCACCTTAGTTTCACTAAATATATGTGAGTTAAACTTTTTCTTAATAAGTTCTACTTAGGGAGCACGAGCCATTGAGTTTACTTCATACACTTGTAGTGTGAAATTAATCATTACGCTTTGCAAGGATTTTATTAGGTTCAATGAAATGCTAATCATTCGTATCATTTCTACGTAATAATAAGATTATTTGAGTTACCATCATCTACTTGTAAACTAAAAACTTTTTACCATTTTATAGCTGCCTAAATAAAAAAAACAACATAACTGAAAACCACAAATTTCCCTGTGTACCCCGAACCCCGCCAGCGAAACCTCGGCTTCGAAATTCCAGGTTCACGTCGCCGATTCATCAACAAGCAATCAGCCAGCCTCGAAACCGCGCAAACCCTCGTCGTCGTCCTATCCCCCTAAAAAGAAGAGCCCCTCTCCGCTCGATTGATTCTCGCGCGCACCGATCTCGCCCGAGACCACCCAGCAGCCATCAGCCCGTGGAAACTGTTACACCTAATGGACGGGTCTCTCCGCCGCCGCTGTGGAGATTCGAGAGGGAAGGGGGTGGACCGGAAGCAGGCGACCTTATTGTCCAAGGAGGCACTATACAGCCTCCGACCTCTCTCATATCGACAGCGACTGGCGGCAGCGGCGGCGGTGAAGGCAGCCAGCCAACTCAAACTTTGATATGGTTTCCTAAATAACCAAGGCGACCGATACCGCAGCCAGCCGAGTGGTCGGTAACTACCGGCGAGGCATATTGAAGCTTCTCTCTCTCTCTCTCCCTCTCTCTTCTCTCGCGTATCGCCGAGACGAGCGGTGTGTATATGTATACGTGCAGCATACACAGGTCTCCGTGCGTTTGTTATGCGTGTGTATATATATATTGTATATAAGTGTACGCATATGCAGCGCCGCGGCGACAGTGTATAGTCGTATGTATAATCGATCCGAGCTTTTGCACGTGTCGACGAAGGCGTGACAGGGCAATCTTCGCAGCGGGTGATTTTCGGCGGGGAGAGGGAAGAGAGAGAAAGAGAGGCAGCGGATAGGATCCCGATCATTTGGTCCTTCTATAGAGGATAGCCGCGTGTGGATTTTCCGGCGCTGATTTCGGTAACGAGGAGAAAGAGAAAGAGAGAGAGAGACAGGACATAATTAATAAAGTTTGCGAGCAACGCGCTGAAAATTGGAAAATTTTCAACTCTGCCCGCGGCTAGGAGGACGTGTACCGGATGTGGCATGACTTTGAGAGAGAAGAGGAGAGAGAGAATGATTGAGTCTATTAGCTGCGAAAGAATGGACTTTCCGATGAATTTTCGCAGACCGATGCGGCTCTCGACTACCGTCTACACGGCCGATACATGCACGATAGAGAGTCCTGGTAGATGCGCATACGCTGAGAATGGAATTTTCGGCCTTTTTCGCGCAAACTTTCGAACGGTGCCGTCGTGTCGATGAAAGGTTAATTTTCTTTTTTGATAATTATGAAAGTTGCGAGAGCATATAGTTCCCGATTTTATATAATTAAAATTTTGTTTGATATTCGTGGCGCGCGAATGGAAGAATGTAATTGAAATTTTGAGGTATTAACCGCGAGAAATATATTAATGGCTGCTGGAAGAGACAATTTAAAGTATCCATGTACATTGTTCATGATGATTTTAGTATTAAATAATGCATCAAAGAAATGTTATTATTGCACTAATTGGGGAAGAACTGTAATTAAAAATGCTAATAAAAATTTATTTTGATTTCAAACTATCTGCAAAACTTATTGTGCATCTGCCAAATATCCCCCTAAAACTTTAGTTGGTAAAACAAAAATTTGAAACTTTCAATAAAAACTACTTCACAAAAAAGATAGAGAACATATTGTAATTTTGTGAGGAGTTACTATTGAAAATTGAAGTTGTCATTACAAAAAGTAAAGTACTAGTAAAGATTAATCTGTTTATAGAAAATTTCTTATAGTTCATATATTTTAAAATAATGTTAGTCAAGTGTAAGTCATTGTATAGAATTGATCTTTTGATTCACATAGTGTGTTTATACGTAACAGCAAATCGTAAGAATTCTTCTAAGACAATCCAATTTTATATACTTGTATAAAACGACCCACCATTATAAATTCATCATATTTTCCCTACCTTCACTTGAAAATCATAGCTCATCAACGTTAACATGACGAAGAAATTTCTCATTTGCACCAGAACGATTGATGATAAGACGACTATGTGCTGCGTCGCGCCGACGAATCTCTTTCTCTCCCTCCCCCTCTCTCTGCTCTCGGTGCGAT